>JBBKCR010000034.1:4067983-4082439 GCA_037577295.1 Ladigesia roloffi | reverse complement strand
GGAACTTTGACAGTGTTGACATATGGGATCATTTCATGAGTGGGCTACAACATGAGTTTAGATGGTCCCTTTAATTTTCCCAGAGTATTTTGCATTAATCGACACGTTTTTACTTGTATTCAATTTTATATACCCCTCACATTTTGGTCAGGAATGTCAGTTCTGTCATGAACACCTTTAATTTCTCATGAGTTGCGAGAGTGGTTGAGTGTAGGACTGCCTGTAGTAATAACTTAAGGTGTAATGATTCAGGGTGACACTTGGAGAACATTACAGAAGATCTCAGAGAGAGCAAACGCCTGTCTTAATGGAGCAAAGTGAATTATAATCAGTCAGCACAAGGCCAGCACTTTAGGAGGACGGGTGTGAATGGAATATTAATATATTCTTGAGAATCGATTCCTCAAACATATATTCTCAGATTTATATTCATCCTGCTGTACGGTGATTTCCTGTGTGTTTTCGTTTTTTCTTTAATAGCTGTGGCAAAGCTTCACAATTAATCATAGAAAAACTGCAATCTCAATTCTCTATGAAGTTTAAATCAAGAACATAATTGGTGTTCTGCTGGGTTTTCATTGGTTTAACTAGGGCGAAGGTTTGGGTGGGGCAGTTCTGTCCTTGGAGATCTACCATCTGACTCTAAAATTCAGATGCCTTTCCTACTTTGATCAGGTGTGCTTGATTAGATTTGGGTTCAAATGGTTCCGGGTGCCAGATTTCCAGAAGCAGGGCTGGGAACGTCTGAACTGTTGTTAAAAACCCTATTCAATTTATTTACAGAATTGGTGATTAATTTGAATAAATTTTATTTTCATTGTAATTAAAAATGCATCTAGAAATATACACTTTTTAAGGTGACATGTGTTTTCTTTTATGCACACACAATGGTATAAGTAGATTTTCTCACAAGTCTTGAATTAATGTGTTTCTTTAGTCCCAGCCCTATAATGGCTTGGTGTGAATATGCTGCCTAGCCTTGGCCCCTTTAGGCCGAACATGGTCTGGTTGTTCACTGATGGATTTCTGTCCTGGTGGAAGGGGTTTGGTATTATCGTCTGCTGCAGTGCTGGCTTTGCCCTTGAGTGCTCTCAGGCCGGGCTGTGTTTGCACAAGCAGAATGCCGCAGGAAAATGCTGGTCTAGCAAATGCAGGAGAGCTGGTGGAGGAGGAGGAGGAGGAGGAGGAGGAGAAGGAGGAGGAGGAGGAAGCCAGAGACTGTTGGCACTGCACCATCATGCGCTGTCTGCTCTTGGGTTTCTTTCCACCAGCAAAAAAATGAAATGGACCCAAATCGATCGAGCCAGCCAGCAGCCTCCATCTACCGTCCAAAAAAAAACAGTGGATCTCAGCTCCGCTGCATTGAAACCCAAAACCTACCTCAAATTTAGCCTGGACCAACCTCCCACAGACATCTCTCCTAATCTATACATTGAAAAATCTAGCTTGATTAAGAATTGCTTGCAGCAAAAAACTCCAACTTAAGAACATCATATCAATTGAACTTAGATGCCTTATTGGCCATAGTTGGCCAGACTGACATCTACAAGGAACTGGCTAAAGTAAATGAAGGTTAAACCTTGGAATTTGTTTTTTCACCTTTCTCCTTTTGAGCCATCACTCATAAGTAGCAGTGGCATCTTCAGGGGTGGTGACTGTGTTTGACGGCATTGAAGCACATTCATACGTGAGCTGAATGGTTCGGATGCTCAGTTCCCCACCTTGAAAAGACTCCCCGTCCCCTGCTGTTATGGTGGCAGTTTGACTTTGTTTAAGTGTCTGGCAGTTGAGAGACGCGTTGCATAAAGCATCGCATGAACTGAATAGTTTTTGTTTTGGACTTTTTTGCTTTAACTGAATTGCTTGTCACTCCACCCTGTACCTCTCTTTTTATGTGTTGCTGTTGTGATTTGGCCATGTGCTAATCTACTTTGAGGCTTTTTCTGGAGCCATAGAAAGCGGTTGGGCCCTGACTGATGATCCGTGACAGCCTCTGATCTCTGATCCAGTAGGTTTAATGGGAGCAAAAGATGATAATTAGGTTATGGAGACAAAAGCAATCTGTTGCACTGTCAATTATTCAACCAAATGTTGGTTGTCTAGAAAAACAGCGTTATGTAGCACAGAGATTGAATTTGACTGAAGGAGCTTGTCTCTACCACCTCAGCGGTTACCTGATGGGTTCTCTGACCTATGATTTCACTGCAGCATTTGGGCCGCAATTTTCAAGCTAAACTGATTGTCTCTCAGAAAGGAAACATTGCACTGGACTATACAGGCATTTGCACAAACTGAGGTGATGTTTTAGGGTTGTGCAGTGAAGCCAAAATAAAAGCGATACTTGGTTCCAAACATACACTTTTTAGTCCATGGACAAAAGGTAAGCATTCACAATTAAAGCCAACCAATATTAGACACTATCATGACAAATTATGCTAATTGTTTCAGGATGCTATTGTGAGAATACTGTTTTAAAGAACGCTGACTTACTGATTTGTCTAGTTCAGTCTGATTTGGGAAACAATAAAACATTGATTTAGAATCTGTATTCATACTTTTGCATAGTACTATTTAAAAAATGTGACATTACATGCTTGTCAGATGTCAGGAAAAATTAAAAGCATATAAAAAAAGATATATTTTGATGTTATGACATATTGTGATATTACATATTTCTTTCCATACAACCTATTCCTACTCCTAATACTCACAGTTTTTTATTTGCCATGACAATAATATCACAAAACCCACTCCTACGACATTCGCAACCTAGATCACTCACACACGTCATGCTTGGGAAATGAACGGTAGGGCCTGGGGGCGTCAGATGAGGTACCGAGCTCGGAGGGAACATCTAGGCCGAGCTCAGAGGGAACATCATGTAAAAGACTGTTACTGATAGGCATCAATGTTCCTGCTCCCAGATCCTGCTGGAATTAGTCTCATCTTAAAACCAGTGCTTAATCGGTCAATTGTTATGTAGAGTCACACAGCTGATGATCAAGTGGGTGGATTCAGCATCTGCTCATGGCTGCACCGTGTCATTTTCTAGTGCCTAATCACGTCCGCTTTGAGAAAGAACATCTATGTGAGTGTGTAGAATGACAGGAAGTGGGCTTGTTCATCAAAGGCCAGGCGTACAGCACTGTCTCGCATAAATATGTGTCCATTTTTAATGGCTGAGATGCAAACTCATTTCCCTGGGATGTTCGCTGTGACGTCTCCGCTTACAGCTGCATTGGCGGTGTCTGAGTGTGCCGGTGCCAGGTGTGACGTGTGGAGTGAGGTAGAGAGACAGAGGCAGAAAGGGCTTGTTTAAAATGTTGATGAGCATTGAGTTTGCACTTATAGCAGCGAGGAAGGCGGGTAGCAGGTTGCAGTGAAGAAGGCGGAGTGGGCTGGGCTTTTGTTCCTGACCACACAGTCAGTGGGCAGCAGAGAAGACATGCGGCTCCACATGTCCAGACATAACCGAAAGGTCACAGGTAGTGCCTCACTGATTTCTTTCACTTGGCTCAGGATAGGTCTTGGTGCACTTGAGTTTCAAGTGTAGTCACTCTGCTGAACTTTGGTGTCAAGTTGTTAAACTAGGATGTGGTAAGAACTTGTCTAATGTGGTTAAGTTTTTTAATCATATCTTAAAGGCTTTTGTCAGTGCTCTCTAATTTGTGGGAAGGGAGTCTTCTGAGGTCTCACTCTAAAGAAATCAAAGGCAGTTTTGTCTAATTCTTGCTGATTAGAGTCGAGTCCTACTGTTATGGGAGCGTTTGATTTTAGTGCAGTTTAGGTGAACGCTGTAAGTTTGGCATTGCTGCAGCCGTGTAGCCTTTAAGTGCTTCTTTGTTTCAGTTACTAGCTTCTCAACTTAGCATAAATAGCTAATGCATCATTCCAGGCAGGGGTATTTGGGATTCAAGGTGAGCAGCATGCATTGATTTAGGCTGCATCAATAAACCAAAATGCCTTGTCAGTGCAGCGTGTGCTAGCTCATATTTCTCTAATATTCCTCTGGTATTTTGCAACAATGAAGGACGATGGGATCAAACACAATGTGGGTATCAGTTCTGCACTGTGTGTGCTGGGCAGACAGCAGGTGTGTGAAGGATATCCTCTGTCTCCATTTTCCATGGAGGCTTCAGCTTTCCCCAGTACTAAATGTAAAGGTCACTGTAAATATGTAAAGTTTTGTAAAAAAGGGCTCTGTATAGCTGTGTTGTGTCATCTTTGAAAGCTCAAACAAATTCAATTCGATCAATTCTTCCTATTCTGATAGTCCTCAGTTGTTCCTAATGTATCCTGTTTCTGCCCTCAGCTGCCACCAGCACCACTCCCTCGGCCAAGACGTCCAGCCACGTGACCCCTTGCAGTGAAAAGCTGAAGAACTACTGTGTAAACGGAGGAGAGTGCTTTTATCTGGAGGTTACACCCAACAGCATCAAAAAACTCTGCAGGTAGGAAGTGGCAAATAGTTAATCTATTCAACCCTACAAATCTGCATGTGTGTGCACACCTTAGTCCCACATTCAAAATCCCTGTTCAAAAACTTCCTTTTTAGTTTAACAGTTGCTGCTGAAATAGTTATGAAGGAATATCTTACGCCCAACAGCCAAGTAAAAATCCTGTAGTATAAGAGTGTTAAAAGCGTTCGATTAACATTCTGATGCTGTGCCTTATACAATGTTTTTGCTCACTTATTTTGGAGCCAGTTTAGCCTGACATGATACATATTTATATCACCAGCCTCTGTAATTCCATTGATGGCTCTTTTGTGAAATCTAGCATCATTGAGCTCTTTCAAGCTCCACGTGAAGTTTTAGATCCTCTCATCTTAAGCCGTGGGGAACTGTAAAACCCAGAACGAGTGAAGGCATTGTCTGCATGTGCAAATCACTCAAAAGTGGAATGCTCAGAGCCCAGCTGTTGCTCTGCTTTTTTTGTTTCTCTTTCCTTTATTTTAAACAAAACACCCCTTGAACAAAAGCACCCTACTAAGCTGTAGAGAGGATCACAGCGGTGGAAATGTGGCATGCTGTGTTTGGGAGTGCAGATATGAGACAACCCAAAAAGGCAAAGCACTGCAGTAAAAAGTCAAAGCACTGCAGTAAAATGAAAGTGGATAGCAACACAATGTAGGCTAATGAACCGGTTGAGCTTCCTTTCAATAGCAGTGAACCAAACTCTTTCAGCTGTAACACCATGCTCAAAATTTGGTGCACACTGGAATTATTCAGCCACTTTATTCCTCCGTTCTTCTGATTTCCAACGTCCATCATGTTGAATGTCTTAGATATGGAGCTAGAATGTGTGTGCTGACTCCTCAGCCTTTCACACGTTTTGCTTTATCAGTAATTTGCAGAAGCATGGAGCCATTAGGATCATTAAGGAAAAGTTCTGACGTCTGCAGCCCTGTACAGCACCTCTATTGACATTGCCAAGGAGACACTTTGGCTCAGGGCCATCCAATACATAAGAGGGACTTTTAGCGTCCACCGAAAGATTGAGTTTCATCTTAAATACTTTAGTGACTAAGCAGAAAAACACTGCCGCTGTCTCCTCTTCAGCTCCCCAAGCGCTGCAGGGCACAGTCAATGAGACAAGAGCCATGCCTGTCCCTATAATGGGCAACATGTTGTGTTATTGTCAATATGTATATATTAGGGCTGGGAATTTAACGCGTTAATTAATTAATTAATCACAGAAAAAAATAATGTGTTAATATATTTTACGCAATTAACATCATCTTCTCGTTCAAAGTTTCGAGTAACAGCAGAAGAAACCGAGTCCCAGATCACTGCTGCGTGAGCAGCCAGAAAACGGAGTTCAGTTCAGTGAGATTTGAAAGAAAAATAAAGCCAAAATGGCTAATAAATATTGTCTTGTGAATGTTTTTTGCCGATTCTGATGCTGAAAGGGGAATATTTGCCGCTCGCGCGGCTCCCAGTTCAACTCTGGAGCGCAGCTGTACAGCCATGCACGGAGAGAGTGAACACGAAGCAAAAACACATATTTAACACTTTGCCAATCGGGTGAGTGTGGAAGTGGTGAACATGGTCACAGTGTCTGTAGGAGAGCTGTTTGTTGAGCTAGAGGCAGCAGGAGATGGTGAAATTCGTGCTGGAAGTAGCCGCATTAGCTTTCTCCATCCAGACCTCCAGAGGGGCGGAGTCTTAGCGCTGTGGCCGGAGTGTGTGAGAGAAAGAGCTGGGAGACGTAGTTTATCAATTTTTACAACTGTCATTTACTCTAACCTAACTAATAGGTTTGGTTCAGTCAGTGATAAAAATGTCATGACCATTGTAGCCTAAGTTACAGGCTTGTATTTAATAATAAATGGTAAATAAAAACTGCTTCTTGCAACATCTGTATCTATGTGCGATTAAATGCGATTAATTAGATTAATTACTTGCCACACCATGTAATTAGATCAAAAAATGTAATCGCTTGACAGCGCTTTTAGTCATTTTAAGCAAGTAAAACAGAACTAAACCTTATTTTCATGCTGTATATTTAAGAAGAGAAGGGCTAAGCCCAAGTAGCTTATTTGAACTGAATATATTTTACAGTATTGCCCACCCATATTGCTTTTTTTTCATCTCAGTTCTCTCTCCCTGTATGTCTGTATTGTACAGAAGCAGCAGGCAGGCCTACTGGGTCTCCAGGGATCAGAGAGAGAGGGAGAGAGCTGCGAGTATCTCAATAGTCTGGAACAGACATGTCAGGAGATGAACCCAGACACACAGGATGTGTAGAGAAAGGCGCACTCCTCTTACCCTGACAGCGAACCGCATTTGTGTGCCTGCGATTGTATCATCACATCAACTTCTTGTAGTATTTTCATAAGAAAGTTCAAGAGGTCTCGTGTCTCTTTCATTTGTAAATGCTAGTCATACAAATCTGAACGCTCTCTCTCAGCTCTCAACAACAGTTTTCTCTCAGACTCTCTCTTTTTTCCCTCACTCTCTGTGTGGAGAGCCTCAGCTTTTCCAGCTGTTATAATCCTGTAAGTTCCACAGCTGTAAAGGCTCGGAGGCCATGTCTGTCACACCACTAGATCCACTTCATCTGAGCTTAGAAAGCCCCCTTCCTCTGTCATCGGAGAGCAGATGGCCTCCTGAAAGCTCCGGATCGGAACAAGGCACTCTTGGCCCCGAACGTTCTTCTTTAATGCCCGCTGAAACTTAAAAGAGGACCACAGACCTGGAACTGCAATCATCCCCTCAAAACCAGCCATGTCCTGTTCCTTTAGCTTTCAGACCATGTCCAAAAATGACCCTCTTATAAACACAGTAACATAATAGCTGAACAAGCAAGGCCAGCACATGCCAAATCGTGCCAGTGGTCAGTCAAGCCCTAAAAAGGCACAAAGGAAGTCCAGCAGTAAGCCAGGCTGAATTCTTGAAAAAAAAACCTGTATAGAGACTATTGCGCAAACAAAGCTAATGCAGTTGTGCTCCCTGATGCATTGCAAACCATTCTTAGTATAAAGATTGACTTGTTTTTGGAGTGCTTTTAACATTAAAAAATACTTCCTTAAAACAAAAGTTCCTCATTTTTAAATAAAAATTTAATTCTTCAGTACCATTGCTCCTAACAACCCCCTTGGCAACAAACCTCTTTTAGGAGAGTAGTATAGGTACTTATGTTGTTGCCAATACTCAAGTAAAGACAGTCTGTTTGTTGTCAAAATAAAACTTTCTGGAGGAAAAACTGTGATAAGATGTGCACCTCCTTGTTGTCTTGCCTTGTTGTCCTGTTAAATGTGTTTGTGTTGTGATGTGTGTTCAGTGGACGTTTATGTCTTGTGCTCATCCCTCTACCCCCCCACCCCCTTCCCTAGGTGCCCCCCAGGATTCTCAGGGGACCGCTGTCAAAGCACAGAGCCTGTGAGAGTCATAGACCAAAAACGTATGTGCAGTCACTGAACCTCCCCCAAGCGCATGCTGCATAGCTGGTGTTTTTTCTGCTTTCCCTCTCTCTCTCTCTTTCCCTGCTCGTTTCCCTAATCACAGTCTCCATAGGTCCAAACCCACCAGGCTTATCCATCTGTGTACCCCCCTACCCATTAGATGTGGACAGGTGTGGGAATGTGTGTGGCACAAGGCTTTCCAAGCCACTAATCGCTGCTCTTGCTAAATTGAAGCGAACATTACAGCTCTCTAAAGCCGGGATGGTGTCACCGGAGATTCGGAATAGTTGATGATTGCACAATTTTGTCCGCATGGTGATGACACTGCATTCTAATTTGTTTAATCCTTTCAGTTGAGTGGTTTGGGGGTTTTTATGAGGAGGGGGAGACCAATTGCCTGGAATTTAATCCAATTGCTTGGAAATTAATCTCGCCCCATCTAGTTGTTCCCCTGGGACTGTGTTTTGGGTTCTAGCTGGGAGGAGTGTGATTTAACAAACATGTTTAATGTTTGTGAGACGTTTTGCAGACAACACCAGAGATGCTCGTGGGCACGGGGGAGAACTTATGGGTATCAACTCACTTCCTCTCTCTCTCTTCTCTCTTCTCTCTATGACTTTTTTGTTTCCCTCTCAGGTGCCCAAATGACTTTACTGGTGATCGCTGCCAAACCTACGTAACGCCCAGCTTCTACAGTACGTCTATTTCCTTTTCCTGTCTGTGCTTGGATTGGAGCATGCTCAATCAGCGCTACTTCCTATTGCTTCGTTTTGTTTTCCTTGTAGGCAGATCAGGGAGTTTTCTGTGCTGTTTTGGGGTTCTGTTGTGCATCTTTTATCATGCCTACTCCTTGCATGTTTAGCCTTATTTAACCTAATTTGTGTTACATTGGATTATAAGCCTGAGTTGACAGGGAGTGGATAGAAATATTCATTCAGTCTGAATAGAAAGTTTGATTACATTTTAAGGGACTTTCATTGGTTGTTACATTGCAGGAATCGGAGCCAGATGTTGTCTAATCTGAGTGAGACATCTCCAGCCCCACCTGGGCCACAATTAATTTATTTTGGTTTTTGTGGGCTAGTGTCCACTGACATACAGCTGCAGGTCCATTTCTGTTGAACGTCCCTTTGTGACATTGGAGTCCATTCATTAAAAAGTAGAAAAAAATCAACTGGAAACATCATACATAAGTCAGAATCCTAAAACACAGACTTTTTTGTTGCATTAGAGATATTATATATATTATATATTCTTAAAAACAAGATTCTTAGTGAGCCAACCTTCTCATCGGCCCAACTATTAGCACAGCTGAAGGAGATTGCTATATGTATGTATGGTACAGACTGACATCCCAGCTATATGCTGAGTTGTAATGAGTATGTAAGGTCATAATAAAAGAAAACAAATCTGCAGGGGTTAAGGGGCCTCTGAGGCTGCATAGAAATGAAGAAGGAATAAATCACTTTGAGCTAATCCAGGCTTCCCAAAAGTAAATCATTAAGTTCATAGTATTGTTGACAAATTCCTAGAGCTTTGTAGCTGTGTGACATCACATCCATCACCTAGCAAATGAATCACTGTGTGAGCTGTCAGGTGATCTTTAACACTCAGCTGTTGTCTCTGAGTTGTGAGGGCCAGTCATTCTAGATAACACACCCATCATAAACCTGAACAGTTTCTTTAAAAACTGCCCTGGATAGCAAGATCAAACCTAAAAAACTTAAAAGCACACTGCTGGTGTAAAGATATTAGTTATCTGACATTCTCATCTCTGCTCCACTTTGTTAAGACCGCAAATCCGCAAAACAGACATTTGGAGTTGGCTAAGTGTCAGTAAGTGCGAAAAGGTGTTAAGGAGCCATCATCAACATGAACCAGAGTTAATTGCTGTGCCTACAGTCATTTCAATATCAATTTTATGCCTGCCCTCTCCTATGGCCACAGCATTCATTTTATTTTTCTACACCATTCCAGGAATGTGTTAGAGTCTCTGGAGGACAAGCAGAGCATCTGCTGCATCAGCAAGGCAGTAGAGCTTTATTTGTCGACTGTCTGCATAAGAAGGCCACTCTCAGCGATTCTTATTGCTGCATTAGCGCCGTGCCTTTGATTGACTTAGCATCAGAAGCTCATTGGCATACAGTCAGAATGGCAGACACAGCGCTGAGACTTCTTTAGCAATGAAGCTAGACTTTGACATCAGTAAATAAGACTGCCTCTGAAAAACAGTGCACGGTTATCAATTAACACCTGTCAGATGTTAGTTATGCTACTGAACTCATGGACCCTGCTGGAGATCAAAGCAAAACCTGGTTAAAGTGCCTGTTGCAAAACGTCTGCAATATTCATCAAAAGCACCCAGGTGATAGTTGGCTAATCAGTTGTATCAGTCTAAAGATGTCACAGGTTAACTTGTATCAGCAAAAAATGTTGTGCACTTTTATTTAAGCGTGATATAAATGTCAGAATTAATGAAAAAATAAGAGATAATTAAAAGAAATACAATCTCTAAGAAACCTGGTTAAGTCAGGATTCAAGACTTAGAGAGTACCTGCTGTTTTTGGTTGTCTGAGAGAAATTAGACAGACATGGCAATTTAGGCTCTACTCAGCAAAGTTAGGTTCTCATGAGTCAGGTTCCATTAAAAAAACATTAGGAAAGCAGCTCTTATTACATTTTCAGGCATAATTGAAAGTACAGAAACCCACACTGTGCATTTTCTCTCAGTCATAATCAAATCTTTTTTTCCAATTTATTTGAAACCACAGTTTTGTGTGGTTGCACTCCATAACATCTTGTTGCAGATAGAGCAGTCAGTTTTATTGTACAGATACATAAATACATGGCATACATGCTGTGGGTTCTAAATACTGACTTACATATTAACCTATTTGGCTAGCATGGCTGTAAACAGTGAAAGCTTCTGGGATTGGTGTTGGTGTATTTTGTAGTGTCAGCTCACTCAGAGGTTGAAATAGTAGCTGAGTAAAGGTGCATGTTCCTAACAGCATGTCCATGTGAAACACGGGGTGATGTTGCCAGCTGAGTATCATAGGTTCTGCCCATGTTTCAGATAGCCGGTCAGTCCTCCTCGAGATGCAAGCACAGTGATGTTTGCATGTGCATGCTATTGTATTGTAACCATAATGATAGTCAATCAATGAAAGGTATTCTGAACTAAAGTAATACTTGATTCTCATTGATGTGTGCCTGTTTGAAATGTGTTGTTATCCCATGCTAAGAACAAGGATACTTAGGTGTATGGTGTATGTAGTTGCTTTTCCATACACAGTAGTGTAAAATGTTTGCGTAGTTAGTCAATGTAGACTTCTACATTATCGCTCAAACTTCCAACCAACTGTACTTTCTTTCTTTTTGTCATCTTTTCTGCCTCGGCAGAACATCTTGGGATTGAATTTATGGGTATGAATTGTTCCTTCCTCCTAGTTTGCAGACTTCTGTAGGACTAGTAGCTTGAGCCTTTTTTCCCTCCAACTCTAGCCAGTTTCCTTTTTGCTAATGAAGGGATCATACAGCCATAACAGATGATGTGATTTCGCTTCACACTGCTTTACTGGATTGAGTCTTTTCACTACGGTCCAGTTGTTCAAACACCGAGACCTTTTTAGTCCAATCTCTTCCGAACTTTCCATTGTTTTAGCCTTAAAATGCAGCATCGCAGTTTGATGCATCAGCCTGTATGGCAGTGGAGGATGTCCTCAATTATTCATGCAGACTCCTCAAATGTTCCATTCAAGGTGCACACACACGTATACACACAGACAAACAGACACACACACACACACACACGCTGAGACCTGCACACTGGCCCACCAGTATTAGTCGGATTGTGCAGCAGTTATGCTGTATGTGCAGATCCCTTCAGTCTTTGCTTTGCTCTCCTCCTCTGCATCCGTCCATCCCTCAGCATGCTGCGCCAGATATCCTGATCACCTTATGTCCTTCGCTTCTCTCCCTTCCTCATTTCTCGCATCAGTTCATCAATTCTGGCTTATCACCCCGTTATTTCTTGGTTCCTTCCCTTTTTTTTGTCTTCCATCGGTTCCTTCCTCCCCGTCTCAATGTATTTTATGTTTTTTTCTCTACATTGTATTGGCAGTTGTGTTGCGTGCCTGTTTGAGAGGATGCCTGCCATCTCTTAACTAAACTAGGGCTGTCACGATTACTTCAAATTATAAGAGATTTAAAGCTTCAAATTTGTCTTTGATATTTTTCTAACCAAAGCCTTTTAAAAAGATTCCAGCTTCATCTTTTGGAATCGCTAAAATGCTATGCAAAGTGATATTTTTAGGTCATTTTCATTGTCTGGTCTTTATTTTAAAAAATTAAATTACTCAATTAACTACCAAACTAATCAGCAGATTACTTATTGATATAACTGTTAGTGACAGCCCTAAACTGAATTAAATTATCTTTTCCAGGATAAGAACTGTGTGGCAGCAGGGTTTGCTCACAGGACATCTAATATTTTCTGTCCGTAATGAAAATATTTCACAGTCACTACAGTCAACGACAAGAATATTCCAACACACACTGTTGGCATGTTTCTGCTTGATCTAGTAAAAGGCCCTGTGACCAAGTGCTGCTGCTCTTACAGGCATTTGCTCAAGCCTCGAGTATGTGCAATACTGGAGCATCTGCTAGCCGAACCAATTTGGCTAGTAAATATTGAAAACCCTCACTAGAGTACTTGTGGTTTTGCAGATGTTGAAGTATTTCACATATTAGGGGTCCAATTGAATACAGTCCCCTGATGTCCAAATCTTAACAGTGTAATGAAATAACCTAAATGCATGCATAACTAGTGTGTTAAAGACGTCCCCTGTAGTGCAACTCATGGACTGGTACGAATGCATTCCAGCTGATGCATTTAGAGTCGTTTGTGATGACATGTTATGGAAATCTACCTTGAATTAACACTGCCTTGTGTTCCCTCCCTACTCAGCAAAACTGCTTCCTGAGATCAATATGCATCCAGATGTATCTTTGTTTCCCCAGTAACAGAGAAAACCCACCATTTAAAAACTCCTTTGCCTGGAAATATGCTGTAAATGGTCTTATTCAATTTTGAAGATTTGTGCAAATGTGGTTAACAATCCGATATGACCTCAAATCATTTGCACAAATGGTCAAGGTTGAATGGGACGTTTTGTTGCCAAGAAGGGGTCGTCTTGGAGTAAAAAATGTAAAACAATCTGTCCTCTTTTCCAGAAGCTGAGGAGCTGTATCAGAAACGCGTTTTAACAATAACAGGCATCTGCATTGCTCTCCTAGTCGTTGGCATCATGTGTGTGGTGGCCTACTGCAAAACAAAGTAATTATTTTTGTCCTTCATTTCATGTTGTAAGTGTGTCAAAATGGTCTAACTAAAAACATGATGGGAGAGCATGGTTTTAACAGAGGTGTTTGTTTGTTTGCCCAGGAAGCAAAGGAAAAAACTGTATGACCGCTTGAGGCAGAGTTTACGAGAGCGCAACGCCATGGCTGGCTTAGCCAATGGCCCACTGCACCCTCAAAACTCTCACCCGCCACCGGAAAACCTGCAGCTCGTTAATGTAAGTGACTGCACTCAGTTAATGTAAGTGACTGCTGATTAGTGGAAAGCAGAGGATCAGTTTAATCTAGACAGCACAGCTCTCAGAGCACCATTTATCTGCTCTGGTCTCTCAAGGAGAGATCAGTCTCTTACTTGGGATAAAATGAAGTCTTAAGAACAAGCAAAACCATATTCTGCCCGAAAACAGTTCATTCCTTGAGGCACATTATTCATGCAACCATTTTATCTAAGATGAAATGTCTCCTAATTAAGCATCCTAATTATGCAAGCAGAATAAAAAAAGAACTATAGTAAGCAGATTTCCACAACACACTGTCAGAACAAATCAGTGCACAGTCACATTTGACCTTTAACACAACCTGCAACAGTGTGCTTGAATGTTTAACACTAAGATGCTTTCAGTGTAATCTGTGTCAGAAACATGCTGTGTTCTTGTGGTCTGACCCCAAATCAGTTATGAATGATGCATAGAGACTGATGAGGTTCAGTGTTGTATAAAATTAGCAACTATCGGATCAGGTATTGTGCTTTTGTCACTGTATACTTTTTTCCCCCTAAGGTAATCATTTTAATTTAGTTTTATTAAAAAGATTCATTTTAATACTTTTTTGCTTTTAGTGAAACAGACAGCATAAGACACAAACGCTTGTTTGTTTCTAAGTTTCATGGTATTTATGGATCAGAAAAAATTTTGACCGCTATAGCAGAGACAATTGTTGCACTTTTGTTACCATTAATTCTCTTTGATTAAGAGTTTTGGAGCTCAAGTGAGAGTAAGAATAGTAGAATCAAGAGTATGTGCTCACTATTCTACCAACAAGAAAATGGTCGTAAATTGTCAATGCATGCTTGTGGACACTATGCATGAAAGGATTCAAAACCTGGGACCTATCAGAAAAGAAAAAGGGTGTGAGATTACCACAAAAAATGTTAAAGCGATAGTTCACCCAAAAATGAAAATTTGATGTT
>JBBKCR010000034.1:4048495-4067883 GCA_037577295.1 Ladigesia roloffi | reverse complement strand
AGTGACGTATTCACGCAACAGATCACTTACGGCGTTTGCGTAACCTATGCCAAAGAGCATACACAGGGGGCTCGAGATGGTCGTCTTTCAGAGGTACTTTGAAAGGTTTGATGTCCATCCACTTCCATTAAATGACTACCAGACTGCTACGGCTAAAGCTAAAAAAGCTTTAATTAACATGTCTTTGACAGTCTCTTGAGTTGATACCCAAGAGCATGAGAACCTGAAACATTTAAAAGGTGTTCCAGTTTTCCAAGTTTCCTCCTGATGGTACAGTGTTCATGCTCTTCTGATTTCAGCAGTATGCCTTGAGGAATGCCATCCCCAATCAACACGTGTTTGAGAAGGAAACAGAAACGTCGTTTTCTACAAGCCAATACACGTCGTCCACTCAGCCGTCTACTGCAGTCACACACACTTCCAGCCAGTGGTATAGCATCTTTCTCATTTCTGCTGCTTTAGCAGCATTCTCAGAACTGCTCACTCAGGGTTAGGACGCAAACACTGTAAACCAGAGCTTAATTCTACAGCTTCCGCATTGTCAAATTATAAGAAAACTCTCCTTTATTGTTTCACACTGCATCTGAGTTGTCAGAATGCATCACTACCGGGATTAACATGGCTTTCTTGCTGTCATCCCACTCAGATTTCCCCTACCAACAGCATCATCAGGGACTATTTACATTAGCCGCTTGGCTACATCTGCTCGCTTCACTGATAATGATGCTTGACAAATGCAGAATGATGAGCTTGGCAGCTCCCAGTTTATGGTTGTGGGCCTTTTCTTATTATGGTGCCTGTGATGCTTCAAATATTGAATTTTCACAAAGGCATTTTAAAAGGAAAGCATTGTGTCTTTGTAATACATAAAGAATGAAATGTTTGGCTTCAAGGAGGTAGAAAATGAACACATGAATGAGCGATTAGAGGAGATAAACATTGTTGCGTAAACGGCCTGAGTCATATGAGCCAGTGTAAACATCAGCATGTTTGTTTAACCTGTTCTGACCTAAAAAATAAACATATTTATTCTTAGCAACTCATATACAGAATCAGCAGTGCATAAAATGATTCTATTATTGTAATTCTGCCACCCCTGTTTTCTGAGTGTGTACTTGGCCTTGCCTCTGAATGTTGTGTTCTATTTGGTGTCACAGCTGGAGTAATGGAAAGACAGACAGCGTGGTTTCGGACAATCATGCCGCCCTGGTAATGTTATCAGCACAGAACAGTCAGAATGGCACTCCTAATCCACGTGGGCGCCTGAACGGGATAGGTGGGCCTCGAGATTTAGGGGCCTACCTAAAGAACTCAAGAGAAACAGTGGATTCTTACAAAGACTCTCCATACAGTGAAAGGTACAGTCGCTATTGCTAATACCATGTTCATTATCAGTCAACATTGATGATTAATTAAAGGGCCTATATTATACCTTACGAAAAAAAAGCACATCTATAAAATCCATTTCATATACTATGTAAGATAAAGGTAGTAAATGTAGTATTTTATACTATGTAATATTAAAGTATTAAAGCTGGATAAAGAAGAACATTTTCAGTTTATGTTTTAGGGTAGTCCTTACCATATTTCCATATGACTTTCCATACAACTAAAGCAGCTAAAGCCCACCCATTCACGCTGAATTAATTAGCACACAGTCTGTAGTAGTTATTAGAGTGAAATGTTTAAACATTGTTCTGTTCCTGAATTTTATTAAGCAAATCTGTCCCTGCAGATATCGGACACTAAAAAGCTGTCCAATGTTGTTTTATTTTTGTCTGACATCCCTGAGATGTCTGCAAACAAAATATTATGAATGGATTTCAGGGATGAAAATAAAACAGTATATGGGCCCCTTATAAAATTATTTCTGATGCTCTAGAGCAGCTATATATGCTAAAAGTAGACATTTGTCTTCATTCCCAAAAAGATGACATCAGTCTGTTCTCTCTATGTTAGGTATGTTTCGACCATGACAACACCAACCCGTCTGTCGCCTGTGAAACTGCTCTCCCCGGCGACGCCCTCGTCTCCTCCCTCTGAGGTGTCGGCACCTCTCTCCAGCCTAGCAACCCCCGTTCCTTCCATGGTGACCAGCCCTGCGGGTGAGGAAGAGCGCCCGCTGCTGTTCCTCACGCCCCCTCGGCTCCGGGAGAAAACAGAGCAAGAGCCCAGCCGCTCCCAGCAGCTCCGTAACTCCGCCCATTATAACCATGGCCTGGATTCCCCGAGCCCCCCGCCCAGCCCGCTGCACATAACTGAGGAAGACCAGTATGAGAGTACACAGGATTGTAACAGCACGCCCGCTGCTGCACCGGCCTCTGAGCCTCACAGCCCCACAGAAAGCCACAGCTCTAAAAGAACAAAGCCCGCAGCCCCGGCCGGCCCGCAGGAGCAGGAGCAGGAGCCGGCCAGCAGAGGCAGCTCCGAGGGCAGCAGCCTGGAGAGCGAGGCAGAGGATGAGCGAGTGGGCGAGGACACACCCTTTCTCAGCATACAGAACGCTGGGGCCGCAGGCACGGGGCCACTTAGCCTGGAAGGCTTGGACAGCAGCAGGACTAACCCCGCTCTCCGCCTCTCCCCACAAGACGACCTGCAGACCAGACTAGCCAGTGTAATGGCCAGCCAAAATCCTATTGCTGTGTAAAAGTGACCATACCAACCAATGCTTAGAAAAGGTTAAAAAAAAAACTTACACCAGATACTAAAAAAACTATACAGAGTCAATACTAAACATTTATTTTCTATAAATTAAGTATTTGAGGGAAATAAGTAAAAAAAAACTATAACTTTTATTTTAGTGACGTAGTGAAACAAAGTCTTTTATAAATTAAAATGTGTATGAAATGTGTTTGCATCATAAAAGAAAGTGCCATTCACTATGTAGCACTGGTCACAGTATTTCAAAAGCAGAGAAAAATGTCAATGGTGCCTTTAATTTCAGCATGGAGAGCTAGGAAACTGATATTAGGACAGTGGGCCATATATTCATAAATTTCAGTCAGCATAACCTTTCCTTGGACTCCAGCACTGACACGGATCCCAAATAACATGTTTCAATTAAAAGCCAAAATTGGTGCAGTTTATAAGACGAAAATGTCAATCTGCTGCCGTATAATGTACTGTGTTTATTACATTTAAATTACTCTATTAAAATACATATATATGTAACCAATTTTTTGTATATTATAGTGCAGTTATAACAATGAGCATATCCAGATATTATAACAGCATATATATTGATTTGATTATTATAAACATATTGACAATAGAACATTTGTCATTAATACTAACATTCAAATTTATCTCCATCGTCACTTTAAGAAGAAAATAAAAAAATGAAAACATAACATGAAGAGACAAAAAAACAGGGTATGACTAACTAATCAAGTCATGCTTGACTGTTTTACCATTTGCTGATTGCAGTCATGACACTGTATGAAGGACTGAATATATGGCCCACTGTCAGTAACACATCCGTTGGCTTCACAAGTAATGCATTGTGGGGAAAGTATAGCACCGATTTATGATCTGGACTCCACATTGTACAGTAAATGCTAGATTTTTTTTATTATTATTTTTTCAAATCCTTTTATGCATTTGTCCTTCAATATCCATTTAGAATGTTACATTAACTCCAAAGTGTTCCTTTGTGTGATGCATTATTTCCTATTAGGCCATACAAATAATAACGCTTGTTTAACGGATGCACTCGCTCAATTTATTGCAACCAAAACGAATCACAAGCAGCCGTATCTCACAGCTCCTTAAATAAAGAATCCAGACCTAGAAAGATCAGTTTATTCTATAATAAAATGCCTCAGAGCACCTCAATTTACATGTATTCTTATCTTAAATATGTACTGTGTTAGTTTTTACTGAGGGAAGAACTCTGAAGTGATATTCATGCAGCTCATTTTGTTATTGAAGCTGAACTGCTGCATAGTTTTTTAATGTCCGTTAAACAAGTTTTTGATTTTGCATTGCCTTATCCAGATCTTTGTGTATATGTACAGATAGTGTATCTTTTTTTTTTGTACAGTATTTTGCTACATTCAAAATATATATTTAGGAGTCAGGCAAAAGATGCAGAATGAGTGCATAATTTTAGCAGAAAAACAAAGAAAAATGTTGTCAGATCCTGGAAAATATATCCGTCTTCAATCGTCTGTTTAGCTTGCTGGACAGAAGAACCAAGAATGCATTCTTTAAAGAGAAAAAAAACCTTCTGAACAGCTTGTTGCCAAGTGATTAGCTCTGTGGTACAAAGGCCTTTTTTTTTCTTCCTCTGATAATCAACAGCTCCATCTTCTATTATAAAAGACAAGTGTGACCCATTGATATTTTGCATTTTATAGTATTTATTTTGTTGTTTTATTATTTATTTATTTATTTATTTATTACTTTGGCCTCCTATAATCATCTGCTACAATCTATATTTTAACAGTATGAACTACAGATATTTAAATATATAAATATATATATATCAACAATACATTTAAGGTTTGTTTCACGTTTTCACCATTCCATTATATTCCTACACCTTGTTTTGTGTCAGGCCTAGTCTATCATGCAACGTAAATAAATTTACAACTGGTGAATGTCATGCGTGTACGGTGATATCATGCTGTGCCGTTAAACGAGAGATGTTTGTCTATGGAATCTACCTTGAAAATACCCCATGATGCATTGCTTTCAAACCAAGGAGTGTCATTCAACCTGTGTAAATATGCCGGCAAACATTTAAATAAGACTATTGAGGCAAGTTTTGTGTTTCTGAAAGACACTTTTTCTTTTAAACAATAATTTCCATCTCAATAATGGCTTTTTGTGACATTAACAGTTGCTGAGGTAATGAGAATAGAATGTCTGAATATGGCTGTTTTCTGATAAATGTTGAGCCTTTTTGGCTCTCTGTGTGGGTGTGGGGCGTGACCTGGGCTGGGACTTCACCACTTTATGTTACAGGTGCAAAAAAAATGGGGGGAAGCAACTGTACACAATGATTTGAAAAAAATAAACCACTGTTCTGAGAGCTGCATGGGCACACAATGAAAAATGCAGGCACAGATCGGAGTTGCTCTGGTTTATTATAACAGTCAGTCTCACAGCTCCCTCTTTCTGAGTTTCATTAAAGGAATGTTCAATTCCATCCAGTATTTTCTGACACACTGAACAGCACTGAATTGTGTATAGAGTCACAGTTAGATCACGTTTATATATGTCTTAATACATTATGAAACAGCCAACATCTTATGAAGAGTGCACGAACAGAAACCTTCCATTCTTTTATTACAGCAATGACACGTTTGTGTCCGAAAAACTGGACATTTTTCACTAACTTGTACAATGAAACCATTTGAAAAGCCATGCATATCTTTACTTAACTGATGGTAAAAAATTTTTAAAAGTTGAGATTTATACATATGCATATCTCAAATCTTCCTGACGTTCACTCTATTAATCACCACATCCTGGGTTGAGGTAGCTCTGGGTAGGACACTTGCCTCTGGACCATGAGGTCCTGGGTTCGAATCCTACCTCCAGCACCACCAATGGGTCCCTGAGCAAGACCCTTGACCCCAAGTTGCTCCAGGGAGACTGTCCCCTGTAGTTAGGGAATGGAAGTCGCTTTGGATAAAAGGCATCTGCTAAATGCCGTAAAGATAAATATAAGTTCTCAGTGGGGACAGTGAAGAGGGCCATTAAGGAGCTTCTTTGCCAATCTCAGTTTGACTAAGTTATTCAGGTTTATTGACAGTCTCATAATTGTCCCAGATTTAGTTTCTCTACGTCCCTGCAGTGAGTTTTGTACTCATAATATCCAGTGTGTTTCTAAGCATCAGCTGTTCTTGGTAAAGGAAGGTCTTTGATGTCGCCCACACTTCTCTGAATGAGTTTCACCATATTCACAGACGTGTCCAGACAAGTGCCTTACTTCAGTTCCTGCACTGTTAGTCTTTCAGCATTCTTCCTGTCTTCTCCACCTTGTGTAATCACCGAATACCTTGTCCCACATTGTTATCATGTGTCGGGTGCATCGAACAGTTTCAGTGGACAGATTGCTATCCAACTGTGAATGAGCCCTCCCATTCTGGTTTGCCACTGTAATAAAGACATGTAAAGTAAAGACATGTAACAGAGACATGCTGTGGAACACTGTTTCTACATGTACTGAACAAAAGCAAGTGGTGGTTAGACCCAAAGGCAGCAAACTTTACATATCACAATGTGCTCTGGGTGTAATGATCATGAAGGTGGGATGTTAAGGTAAAACATTGTCTTACAGGCAGATATGTTTTATATTCCTGGTACATGAAACCGGTTCTCTGTTCTTTTACTTGGTCCAGAAAAGAAAGTTTAGGTCACCCTCTGAGGTAATTGACCATATCCCATTGATAAGACAAACTTTTCTTAGTCCTAGAGGTGGGAAATGTGCAAAAAGCAAAGGTTAGGTGTTTCTTTAATTAGTAAATTTTAGTTCTTTAATTTGGGTTTATAAGTGTATGTTTCACATTCAATGCTGCTTGTTTGCCTCACACGCATCCTTTCTCACATCTTACATGGACAAGCACTTAATGTGATTAAATGGAGCATTTTACTACCTACAGTCAGCAGACTGTCAGGTGAAATTAAGTTATGTAGTCAGGTTACCAACTGCACCAGCATCTCCTTAACAGTGTTGACTCATGCTCTGTTAATAGCAACACTAGCTTTTATGGCCTGTAGTAAGGAGTGCAGTTCTTGTAATTGGGCTAAGCACTGAAACAACTTAAATATTGGACCTTTTTTTGGTGGGGGGCAGGGTAAATAGTTCACCTGAAGTCATTGCAGGCTGGCTGTTCAATATAACTAATAATAATGAATAACTTCTTAACCTGACATTCTTAGCTCTCACGCAAGTTGGCATTCAGTGTCCAAACTTGCTGCAGATGTTTTTGGGTGAGATCAAACACTAGCCCCTGTTTACTCCACCTGGACTTCTCATAAGCTTAGCCATGAGCTTGTAAAATGCCTCACTGGTTGGTGGCCCTGTGCTGGCTGAGGGTCTGTAATGTAAAAATCACAATAGCGTTTTATATGGAGCCTTCAACCAAAGACATAAATAGGCTGCTCTCCAAAAACAGCCTAAAAAAAGTCCCAGGGGAATCAAGATGTATAGCTGGGTGTTATTTCTGGAATAAAAACTAAATGTGGGTCTGTCTAACACAGAGGTAATGAAGTGATATTTACTAGGTAATATTGTGGCCTTGCATCGCATGCAATACAGCTTAGAAAGCAAGCCAGGATAGGGTCATAAATACATGAATGATTACAAACTTATCAGAAGGCATTTCGATTTTTACAGCTGCTCTCGAGGCTGGGATTAGTAAGAAAGTGAAACTTATATTTGTTTAAGATAGCTGTCAAAGTGCTTCAACTGAGTAATAATATCCACTGCCTTTGGGAAGACATCACATGGCCACAATTATTTGTCTTGTTTATATATTCCTGTTTATATAATCCCAGCAGAGGAAGCCTTTTACCCACTTTCAGCTTTCATGGGTCTATCCTGTACAGTTTTACCATCATTCATATTAGATACATTTATATGAGGCCATTTATGTAACATTACAACAATATACAGTTACCAGGCTTGTTAGAACTCCTGGATAAAAAACAGCTTC
The DNA here is from genome assembly GCA_037577295.1 of Ladigesia roloffi. Taxonomy (NCBI): domain Eukaryota; kingdom Metazoa; phylum Chordata; class Actinopteri; order Characiformes; family Alestidae; genus Ladigesia; species Ladigesia roloffi. Next base: position 4,060,216 of record JBBKCR010000034.1, on the reverse strand, counting down.
GTAATCCAACTGTTCGTCCTCCACTTTTCCGCTCAAACCCATAGGAAGTGCAGGGAAAGGAATTACTCATATTAAGGGCAAATAAGTCAAATTAAGGTCACTTACACAAATAATCACTGCGAACTTAAATACAAAGTAAATTAGCTTCATTTATAAAGGTTGAATTCTATTTATTCTGCACTTTTTAAAGCAGCATTATGAAAATTGAGCACCACATCACTAATGGGCAAACTGAGGGTGAGGATGAACGTGAAGGCATCATGAAAAGCTCAATAAAAGCATATGGAAAGAACACAGAGACCCTGAGACTCTAACAGAAAAATCAAAGGAAAGCATGAGGAAGAAACACTGAGTAACCGAGACTCGAAAAGGAATCCACCCTCCTCTGGCTCATGCCAGCTCAAATACGAGTCGGACAAGTTTACAGTGAGATTAGAATGAGGAACATGGATCAAAAGAAGAAAATTCGTTGGGACAATCCTTTTCACTTACCAGGCATTGTTAAGCTCCACACAATATATTAATCATCAACAGTTTTAACAAATAAATTCTACCAATAAAATGCAATGATAAAGTGAAGAATTTGCCTATGAAGACGTCCAGCATGTTTTATGCCCTTTGATTTTGGTCAAGCCATGCAGCAGTGGCTGTATGGCTTGCAGAACAAAGTGAAAGAAAAATAAGTCTTGAAGTTGTGTCAAGGTCTTGTTCGGGGATCTGAGGCATAGATGTCATTCTGCCAGGGCAAACAATGGCACTGGGAGGAAAGAAACTGTTCAATATTTCATACAATCAGACCCTATTATCTGCAACTAACAAGTGAAGAGAGAGAGAGAGAAAAGTGCACTACTTCAGCCAGCAGATTGTGGGATTTGATCTGTGGGAGCGTATTCCAGGAAGAGGTTCAGAGCCTTTGAAGCTGTAAAATCATTTTTTGTCATGCCACACTGAGAAAGAAACTGGACATGAAATTACACATGTCAGGGAATCTCAACACCATGTTTGTCGTCACTATGCAGAGTTTAATACGCAAGCTGTCACACACTTCCATGCTTTTTTTCAAACTGCTCATGCACCAAAGCCCTACACGCGTTCTTCTTTCATCTGCTCAGTAATCGACCTCTTCTGATCATATGACACACTACGTTAGACATGGAACCACGGCAGAGTGACCACAGAGAACTAAACTGAGATCAGAGAGCAGCAGCTGTTTGAGGTTCTGTGAAGAGTGTTAATTTACTGTAGCCTATAGCAGTGGTCACATCAAAGTTCTTTTATGTTTTATTAAACACTATAGCACTAATTTTTCAGTGACAGATTTTTTAAGTAACCAAATGTTGTTAAAATGATGTCAAATTTGTCCCATTTATCCCATAAAAAATGTTGTGCCATTCACTACCGAATATCAGTACCTACATTGTATGGAATTTAATATGGAGTGGACCCCCCTTTGCAGCTATAACAGCTTCTATTCCTCTTCTAATTATTTCCACAAGATTCAAGGGGGTGTAAATTTGTATCCATTCATTCTGTAGAACATTTATGTGCTCAGGCCCTGGTGTTGGATGAGTAGGCCTGAATCTCTCTTCCAGTTGATCCCAAACGTGTTGGATGGGCTTGAGGTCAAGGCTCTGGGTGGGCAGTGCATTCTTTCATGCTGAACTCATCAAACCTCATCTTTATGGAGCTTGATTTGTCCACTGGGAGCACAGTCATACGGGAATAGAAAAGGTTCTTCCACAGATTGTGTCCACAAATTTGGGAGCATGGCGTCTTTCAAAATGTTTTGGTGTGCTGAATCATTAGGTCTGACTTTCACTGGTAGTAAAAGGCCTAGCCCAAACCCTGGAAAAAAGTTGTGTCCCAGTACTTGTGTCCTTATATAATAAGTAGCTGGACTTCAGTCTCTAAAGGCCAATAAGCCTGCTTGTACCAAAATCTATTCTTCAGGTCAAAATTACATTCCTCTGTTGTTGATAACCATGCAATTTTATTGCCCCTAGATATATTTACTCCCAGGTCCTGGTATAAGTCACACCTACTTTTGAGATGTAATTGAACAAAGCAATAAATCATAAGATGTGTTATCACAAATAACTTCGCAACTGCTGAATAAAAAAAACATAGCCCAATGTAGTAACATTCAGCAATTTGTATCACATTTGAGAATATACAGATCATTTTGTTACAATGGCACCTGTCAAGGAGTGGAATATGCTATTTGAAATTGAAATAGCAACATAATATTCAACTCCTGAAGTTTAGGTGATAGAATCTAAACTTGGGCATTTGATCTGAGCATCTCCAAAATAATGAGCATTGTGGCGGGTCCCTAGTATTCATTATTCCCACCTACCAAAGGTGAAGGTATAGGTGCCCATGGGTCACTGATGTTTGTGGGGAGTGAAGGCTAGCCCACCTGGTCTGATCTAGGGCTTATATTCTCTGCCCGAACCCGGGCACCTTGTGTCCAAACCCAGCTCGGCCCGACACATTAACTGTCATTATCGGCCTGAGCCCAATTTTTAAATATATGGGCCGTTATGATGCTTGATCACGGCCCCAGGTAGTGGCAGGAAATATCACCCTGACCAGGCTGGGCCATGATCAAGCATTATAACAGCAAATATTTAAAAAGTGTCGGGTTTAAATCAGTGAGCAATCAGTGTCATGAAGACAGATCTTATCTGGGAAAGAGATGGCACCAGGATGCAGTGTGATAACCTGGAGAAGGTTCAACCGTAGAACCTGGCATTCATGTGGATATTACCTCGACATGAACCACCAACCTAAACATGCAGAAAAATTACACCCCTGTCAACAGTATTCTTTAATTAAGAGAATGATGCTGCTTATATTAAATTACATAAATGCATGTAACATAGTGAAATAAGAATGGACTTATTCAGTTGACATTTTTATCAATGGGTCCAAGATCCAAGTCAAACTTCCAACTTTGGTTGGCAGTGTTACATCATTACAATACATTCAAGGAAATAGACAATACTGCCCAACACTCTAAAAAACTTCTCATGAACTTCCTCCTACCTTCTGCTGAGATCTAGTGATACCAGTAAGAAAAAGTACCATGAGTATGTTGTTTCCACAGAACTATTTCTTAATCACTAGCACTATGTGAAAAATTTAGTTAGATGTCTTTAGGCCTGATTCTTGACACCTGATAGAAAGTCGCCTGAGGAAGGCATGGCCATTAGGAATGCATTATCTAAAATTTTTGAAAAGCTAGTGAAAGTTACGCTTGTGAATCACTTTGTTTCAACACCTTTTGAATGGTCTAATCACAATAGGAATTTGTGGTATATTCTCATGCATAGACAAAGGATGATCAAGAGCATGTTTTGCATAACTGACAGCTGAAGTGTGCACAATAATGGCACCCACATTTGACTAGGAGAGTAAAAGAAACTTTGTCAGTCAGTATTTTTATTTAGTCATGGTCTGGAGTTCATGAAGCTTTGACCATAAAGGAACTTGATGCACAAGATTACATGTCCTCATTACTGATTATCTCTTTTCAGGTCAGGTATGACTGTAACAGTCAGCATTCATGCAGATTTTCCTCCTTAAGTGTTTCAAATATTTATGGTAAAGACAATCTTGATTTTTTTTGCATGGAATTAAATACACTTAAATTATATTTAACTCTATACATTCACAATATATGCAGACTCCCCCCCCACCCACTCAAAAAAAAAAAAAAAAAAAAAAAAAAAAACAAGCAGACACGATGGCCACAAACAAATCTCAACACTCAAACAAAAAGGCTTTAGGAGAACATGCAAACAAACCCAGAATTACGGTGTGCTGACATCTCAGACCTGAGTACAACCCCCTAAATCATGAAACTCAAAAGCCAAAATCCAATGCAAACACTTAATTCTAAGTTAACACATTTTTATCTAATACAATACAAGAACCCCCCCCACCTACTTCATAAAAAAATCCCTACACACAAAACCCAACTTTGGCGACCTCTAGCACCTGCATACCATGGGCGGAGGAGCTCCATGGTGGCCTCCTGAGCCAAGCCCTCTCCCCTAAAAATTTCTGGGGGAGACCCTCAACTGCACACCCTCCGAGGGCATGCTTTGCGGCCTCTAAACCTGGCATCACAGTGGACTTAGCATTGTCTATTGGTCCTCGTGCAGCTACTGCACAGATAACTGTGGCTGTAGCTAGCTGGACACCTGGTCTTACTCTAGGGGTGATCCTCTGCTGCTCAGACATCGGGGTAAGCCTCTGCGTTGGTACTATTTAGCCTCTGTGGTGCTGTTACACAATGTAAGAACACTCACCCCCACTTCATAATAGGAGTCCCTACACACAAAACTCAACTTTGGTGGCCCTTAGCAGCCACATGACAGTAATACAGTTATGAAGTAAGATTAATCTTACATATCCAGAGAAGCAAGTGGCAGCATAATCAGAACAAACACATTTTACATGTTGGTGCTTCTTTATAAAAATACCCAAAAATTAATATGAGTTTAAAATACACCCTGTTACCAGTTTGTGTCTTTATTATTAGTAATCATGATATAATGAGTGGCAAGGCTCATGTGCCACCCCACTCTTGCTACTCCCGAATCTAAAGCTGAAGCTGAGCCAAATTAAATTGTCAAACTTGACCATTGTTTGGAGTCTTCAGGCCTTAAGAGCAGTCTGTTTTATTCCCTTTAGTAGTTTATTAGAGCATATAGATTAAGTTCCATCATTTTACTCTTAGCTAAACAAAAGCTAATACAGATATTGTAGATCAGTATTTATTGTTATCAATCGTGAAGACTCAGTAACTGCTATAATTCTCTGCTGCTTCTGCTGATGCAAGGAATTTCTAGGGCCTCAGCTGAACCCTTAGGCAGCATATGTGCATTGTATGTGATTTAATGCAACAGTTTATCCTCAAGAGATAAGACACCAGCTTTGTCAACATAACAGTTGATAAACAGCTTTGTTTATGAAGTGCTCAGGCCTTAGAAAGCACACTGACACAACATTTCCACAAGTTAAGCTGTGTGGAAATCACAAAAAGCATCTGTTTTTTAGAGGATTTTCTGAGGGAGAAAGAAGCCCTCACCGTCACTACGGAAAGAATTCCCTCCTACAGAAAAGTCCTCCATTAAAAACACCCAGCTTGAACCCTCAGATGGTGGGGTGGGGGGCTTTGCTGGTGTCCCGACCTTTTAATTGGAGTGAGCCTGGGGATCTCTGGAGCCCAATGAAAGCGCTCGTCACTCTTATAGCTACAGCTGTTGCTGAGTGGCTGGGGAAGCTCCCTTCGGAAGCCTGAGCAGCAGTAGGAAAACATGAGCTCTGACATCAAGCTTGGGCTGCTGGAGCATTAAACATGCAGCAGCTGAGTCTCTGCATGTAGAACTGCATGGCTTCAGTGAGAAGAACATTGTTTGCTTGCACAAGGCAGCATGCAAATAAAGTAACAAAAGAAAGGCAGACGATGACGCTGTGGGAGGCCTGGCGTGAATTGGGAATGGAGAAAAGTTTTCAGAAACTCTGAAGGAAGCATAAATCAAATAGACAGGTCTATTTCACAATGCTCACTGTTTACACAGTAGGTATGTGTGCGGTGTGCTACTGAGCACCACAGAAAATTCCTCCTCCCCATGGCCATCAGACTGTATAACTCAGTCACACTATATCAGTCACACACTCATCCTTCAGACTATAACTTTAGAATAAGCATTATGCGCAATATATTTATTATGTACAAATTTATATTATGTGTGATAGTTTTATGATGTGCAATAATCAGTACTTATGTTCGTATTATTTGCAATGATGGACTCAGTATAGAGTATAACTTCAAACCACCATTGTGTTAATTATTAGACGGCTTCAGCAGTAATTTATCTACAGTATTTATATCCAACTCCCATACTGACTTGCATTTTATGTATATAGAGTATAGTGTATGCAGTGCACACTATTTTATTGTAACTTACTGTTTGTATTGTATTTTATAATGTTCTTTGTGTCTGAGTGTGCAGACACAGCATTAGCATTTTCCTCTGGGATCAAAAAAAGATTTCTGATTCTGTTCTATATATGGCCCTTTGTGATGTTGCAGCCAATTGTGAGGCAAGTGAAGTCTATATTTGCTGTAGGGCAAACTAGAGCAGCACATTCAGTTAAAAGTATGCTTGCTTTGAAGAACAGTTAGAAAGTATTATAGCATAATTGGTAGAACTGAAATAAATGACCATCTCCCCCATGAATGCGCCACCTAATGAGTCTCAATGCTCCTTGCCATCATGCTAGTGATGTAAAAAAATAATAAAAAAGAGTCTAGAGACTTATGTTTCACCTGCAAACTATTTCTAACACATTTACGCTCAAGAGAAATTTCAGTATTCACTATTTTATGATTAATACATGCATTTATCCTTTTTGAAATACAATACTCTGATGTAGCTTGTAAGAAAGGTTCAAAACATGTTGCTCCATCTCTTGCACATATAGTCCATTTTTAAATGAACTGTTTTTGTATTGAAATGAAATGAATTTCCTTGGTTTGCAAACTAACAAAGCAGGGTCCAATTATTCACACTGAGGTTATAAGGAGTGTTTTAGCCCGGATTGCCCTCTTTTAACAAGGCACAATACAGATTGGCCAGTCAGGACAGAGCTCATTTACATATATCCATTTTAAGGGCAAATTAAGTAAAACAGAGTGTCAAGTAGTTTGGATTAAAAATTGTTATAAGTGGTAAGAACAATAAATAAACAATAAATAAAATGTAGGATATGTAACTCTTACATTGTGCTTACTTTAAACTTGTGTATCTAGCATTTGAAAATTTCAGGAATCTTTCAATATTAGACTTTTATTAAACAAATATATCACAATATTTTCACACCAAGTGCATTTTATTTTCCACCAGGACTACCAACTCTCACGCATCGAGAACGATTAATCAAAAACAATATAATAAAGAAAAGCAAAGTAAAGAAAATGTTAGCATGAGATAAGACATGTTTGGAGATCTATGTCAATGGACTCTCATTCTCGATGTGTGAGTGTTGGTAGTCCTGGTGGAAATGCCACTTGTACACTTCTTCTTTGTTCTCATAACTGATTGGACCTACTCTGGAAGAAAGGCAAAAGTTTCAGCTCCTGAATTAAGCAGTAAAACTCTCTGTGCTCCATTATTTTCCAAAATGGAAAACAGCTTAACCTAGTGAAAGCATTTGCTCTTTTTTATTACTCCTAATAAATCCTGTCACGTCCAACGTGTTTAGTTTTGATGCGGAACAATTGGTTTTATATGTCATTTATTCATGTTAAGCTGTGTAACAGCTCCTACACTGATCAAAGAAATGTCTCAGAGATAAAAAATAAGCCACGATTGATTTAAAAATGTGTTGTGATCTGAAAGCACACTTGCACTGGGTCTGAAACAACTATGCACCCTTTAAAATCAACAGAAGAGAGTGAGAATCTAGGGCTCAATATGATCAGTATATATCCAAAAGGCACCTGCTTCATGTTTCATTTATGAAAACCTTGAGCTTAAGTAGATCTGTGGTCATGACCACCTTTGGTGAGTGCACGGCAATCCAAGAGAATGAGTAGTCAGGAAAAAGACATGACTTTAGAATTTTCTAAATGAGAGAACAAGTTCCTCCCATTCTCTGTGTGTTTAAGTCATTTGTAGGCAAAGTACACCCATACAGATTTACTCAGGATAATAGAATTAAATCTTAGAATTCTAATTTTCAGTTTTTCTACTAATAATTGTAGAGTTTCAATTGCCAAGGAAACCCCAGTAAAGACTGGTCTTATTTGTGGTTCCTCACTGGCGAAATGAGCTTCCAGGATCTCTCTCTTCAAAAACGTATTCAGAGATCTTCTCCTCTCCTATCTTCTTGCACTACTCCAATGTAAAGGTTTTAGAACATAGTACTCTCGTCTGGTTCTCACACTGTCCTGAAACTTGAGTGTTTCCTCATATTGTAAGTGGCTTTGGATAAATGTGTTTGTGAATTTCATGTAATGTAATTACATATATTATTAGATAATTACATTATTTTGCACTTCTGACTGTTTTTCATTTGTTTTGATGTGAGCCTATTCCACTATTGTGCCAAGGACTGAAAGTTCCAGCGCTCTGTATGAAACCAGACAATTCCCACTGACTAAATCAAGACCAAGACTAATCTGAAAAGTCTGACACAAGTCTGAGACAACAGAAGAAACAAATAGCTTGTCTTCTATAGCACTAATCTTAAGAGTTTGAGGCAGGATGCACACACTGTTTAAGTTTCAAAATACACCAATCATTCCACACTCTACACAGTCCATTCAAGAAATCTAAACTGCAAAAATGTTCTGTCTGGATGTTTCTGTTTATGTGAATTCACTTTTACACATAAATCCATCTATTCAATCCATGCCAGTTTAGCCTCTTACAGGGAAGTTTTAAGGAGAGTTTAGGCTGCATTCTCAGTTATCCTCTCAACAAATCTGACATTAACAGTATTTTTTGCCCTGAAGTGGTGTGTTAAAACAAGCAAGAGATAAAGAGAAAAAAATCTGATGTTGTTATGTATCCATATCCAGCCACGGGTTTGTTTCTCCTCAGATTTATTCTTACCCAAGCTCAGAGAACATCCAGACCAGAGGAAATGAACTTTTCAGGAAAGGACATTAATGGGTTAAAGATGTTTCATAATAAATCATGTTTACTGTAAAAAAGGTTGCTACATATAGCTGCCACAGCAATACATTGTTTAATATTTCTTAGTGTGAATTTGCGATTAAACCACTTTGACTTCATGATTTAAGACAAATAATTGAAAAGTTATGAGTTCAGTTTACTAGTTTCAGGTTTGATGCTGTTTGTAAAGATCTTGGTTAAAACAGAAAATCTAGAAATCACAGGAAATTCAAATGCATTCATAGGGGTCTCAGTTGAAATACTGTTTGGTTGTCATGTTCTCAGATACACAGTCACTCTGCTTGCTCAGTCATTGTTAAGTGCCTTGTTGAACAGTATGTTTGCTCCACAGAGCCCGACTCAGTGTGTATTTGCGCGTGTGTCAGGAGTATAAATGAAAAGCAGCTGCATAGTGGTGTCCTGCACTCTGCATTTGATGGATTCACTCTCATTTCTTCTTTATGCCATTCAACCTGCTATCAGTCAGAAATTTTATATGGTTGGTCAGTTACAGCTCCATCTATCAATTCAATCTGTGGGACAAGGTAGCTTTGCATTTTCACTAGAAATGCTTACATGTGCTGAATTCAAATCCAACAAAATATTAGTAGTGCTTCCAGTTTCCACCAGGATGCACTATTTCCATGTTCTGTCAACATCCTTATCCACAACATCAGGAAAAACCACCTCTAGCAGTGATTTACTGTACAAGTGATTAGTTTGAGGTCTTAGAAGGTTAACCATGGAATTCCATGGTCCATGTTGTCCTATTTTATTCTCATCTCTCACACTGATGAATAAAGCTTTCTCAGTAACAGAGCACAGCTGCAGGAGCTGAACACTTTCCAATGTCTTGCCTCTTTAGGGAACACCTTGAATTTTAAGAAACGGTTCCTTAGTCTTTCTTAACTTGGACTTGTGGTTTTTGGAAATGCCTGGTACACAACCTTTTCATTATGTGAGGCAAAGGTGTGTAAAGTAGAGCCATATTCATTAAAAGTATTCTTACTTATAATGACCGCAGTAAAATTATGAATGCCAATCACATTGCATGAAACACCACATTGCATGTAGTAACACTACAACTACTTCTATTACCATTACTAATAGTAATATTAGAATGGAGAAAAGAAAAAAGAAGATGGAACAACAATATTTGCAGTGATTGTTTAGTAATGTTAAATCAGCTTACTTCATTAAAACAGTGTCGTTTGGTGGGCCAGTCTCATGATATTATTGCAGTGGTTCTGTTTGCCAGTAAATATGATATGCAATTTTCGATGGAATGTTTCTGATCCAGAAGGTTCAGGTCTGCTGTTGTGGTGTGTCTGTGGTATGAGGGTAGACTGTGAATATAGACAGTACATTTTTCTTAATTAAAAATGGAAATGCATTAGATGCAGAGAGTATGGGACTCTTTTATTAGGGAACCAAAAAAACAATGGCATTTATGTATTAGAAATACTTCTCTCTCAAAAAAAGTTTCAACATTCCTTTTGTCACATCTCCAGTCTAACTGTGCTGTTTGACACTGTGCATTACTCTATTCAACTGCCCCTTTGCTCTTACTGTGAACTTAAAAGCCACTTTATTTTGTGTCAAGATGAAAGCACTTAACACATCCTTAATTATGAGCAGGATAGAGTTTTGGGACTCTGTCATAAGGAGGGTTTAGCTGTGGATGAAAGATGAAGTGTATGTTTTTAGCCCATGTCCTAATCTAGGAGCTATCCCTGAAGAGTTCAGAGCAGCTAATGAGAACATCATTAGAAACGTTATGTAATAATTGCATGTTTGTGTGTCCTACATACTGATTGCAAGTCTTGGGGTATTCCACATAAAGTTGTACAGGTGTACACTATATACATATATAGATATATAGTGAGGCCAAATTCAGATTTTTTCAGGTAGACTTATCCGTCAACAAAATTGCAGTCGAGTCTACAACACAACAAGTCCATTGATGATATCATCACACACTCAGTAGAAGAATACCGGTGTCCATTATAGAGCATCTTATATTAAAGTTCTCTGAAACATTAACAGTCCACCTGACAACAAAAAAACCCCACAAAGATACCTTGAATTTTTGCGTAAAAAAGAAAGTGGGAACAGCTTAAGCCAATACAGCCACTCCGCTTCCTCTGAAATAGAAACTCTCTGCAGTGCTAGCGTTATACATGTTAGCTAGCGGAGGTCATGCAGAACGTCGGTACCGTAAGGGTGCGTTCACATATCGTGTCTTTTGCGCGCTCAAGTCCATTATTTCAAATGTAGATGCGTGGCAGCCGCGCTCATAATGGAAGCGACGTGGTCGCGACGAGTTGAAAACACCTCAACTTTTTAGAACGCCGCAAGCGCACCATGGGTCAAGTGACAAGATTCAACCAATTAGCTTCCTTGCCTTTTCCATTACATTGACCAAAGATGGCTTCATGGGAGAAGCTCTGTTTACTGATGCTTGGGCCATTTTTCCCTAAAATATAAACTGGTCCTTGTTCAGTCTGAAATAGGCTTTGAACCTCCCGTTGTCCAGACGGAACTCCTGGATCAGCTGGTGAAATTCCCCATGTTTGTTCCGTTTTTGAAGAATGGGGTGCACCCAGACACTACGGCGTTTTTTTTTCCACGTAAATAAATAATGTAGCAGAGTCACAGCAAGGGTTTTTTGTTGGTGGTGTTGTGGTAGAATTAGCATTTATTAATGGTAATTCTTCATATCTTGCGTTATTAATAATTGTTAATGTTTTATTAATTATTGTTTTGGTTTATTATTGTATAATTAAATATGTAATAATTATTTATCCATATTCTCTGTAATAATGTCTGCACTTCACTCTGGTTCGGAGTGTGTGTGTGTGTGTGTGTGCTCTTAGGCTGATTAGATGTCTTAGAGGCGCCATAGTCTGGCCTAGGCTGAGGGTCAGATGTGTGTCTGGTTAATATTTGTAGACTAAATGTTCTTCTTTTATCAGAAGGTCACTGATGTACGGTTAAGTTTGAAGGAACTTTTCCATGATGACGT
>JBBKCR010000034.1:4016866-4048395 GCA_037577295.1 Ladigesia roloffi | reverse complement strand
ATATGTTCTGATTGGGCTAAGCTAACTTAGAAGTAATGTTCTACTGCCTTATAGCTCTGAAGTCACATCCACTCCTCTGTTCCTTTCAAAGGACTGCTCCTTCTACTTCAGCTCGTGCTTGATCTTAGAATGTGGAACTAATCTGTAACCTCAGACAACACTTACTTATTTATATAATCTGAAAACATATATTGATATAATGAACTTAATCACCATGTTTTCAGTTCTTTCATGTTTCATATTAAAGTAGTCAACAAAACAGAAAGCAAGAGAGCGCAACACAATATTCACTTCATCAACTTGGCATCCTGGACATAGAAAGAGAGAAAAAACATTTCATCTGCCATTTTGGAGGTGTAGTAAAGCCAAGTTATTCAGGTATGATTTACATACACTATCCTGAGAAAAAAACCCCAAAAGTATTAGGAGATTATTAGGATATATTCTTTTTAAGCGCACAGAGGAACTCAGGTGAAGAAAACTATTTCAGAGAATTCAGTCATTCAGAGGTTTGGTGTGAAAAGGTTCATTGCAGTGTGTCACTTGGGTTTATTTTTTCAGTAATTTGGTACATTTTGGCTTTTTTATTTAAATCACTTTTAATTGTCTTACATATAAAGTATGCCATTTAGATAAACTTTACTTGCCTTACTTAGGAGGTGATCGGAACCAGAGGTCAAAACGTCACACAAAAAGAGCACAATACAATACAGCCCCATACAAATACAACAGAGGTAACTGATCATTTTACAGTCTAATAACCCTATATGACCCTATTCATATTTGCTGGGTTGTGATAAATGATACAAATAATCATTTATGATAATGATACAAATATATCTGGAAAAAAAGTTTTATTTTGGAATTAGTTTGCCTCATAATGCCCTGCATGCACCTCTTCACCACTACTTTAAGTGTAAAATTATACCAAGGAATCACTGGAGCATTTTTTTTTTTTTTTTTTTTGCACTACGATTCTTGCACCACACTTGCAACCTCAGTTGCATTATTTGTATACTATGTGTCGTATGTACCCACATGTTTATTGTGTTTATTGTCTAGTATGTGCTTACGGTTCCTTTACCAACTGTATGTATATCACTGTATGTCTATTATTATGTGTCCAGAGAGCACCTACTGAAGTCCAAATCGTTGTATATGCAGATATACTTGGCCATCAAAACTGATTCTGATTCTGATCTGTTAATTTACCACTCCTCAAAACTCTAAATATAGTAGATATTTATAGTAAAAAAAAAAAAAGACATGTATCAAACTTATGATAACACTGATCAGTTATTAAATCAGTTCATAAAAACAATAGGATACAGCTGTGAAGAAAGAATCTAGGCGCTTGAAAGGAGTTTTTAAACATAATTTCTCTTTACAATCAAAGATTGTCTTCGGTCTTTTATTTATGGATCTAAAAGATGAACAAATTAAAGACCAAAGATGTCTTTTTGATGCATTGATTTTAAATTTAAAAGGGAGAAATGAAAGGAAATAAATCATCACAAATATTTCTTGTAGCCCACTTGTAATTGTCACAAAAATTAAGCCCTTCTTGTGGACTTTATTATGAGAGAAAGCAATAACTGGAAATGACAACTATACTTGCCAGTTTAAATTAAAAGAGGAAGAGGACAAGATGGATTCATACAACCACAGAGAAACCAGAATCCCGAAGGCTTAAGATCTTGGGAATCCTGGTATAATCCATGGGATCATAAACTACATGAAGATTCCCCATAACAGGAACTAAGACTGGGTTTTCCAGCAGAATAATAATGCATGGCATAATTCCAAATTCACTCCAAACTGTACAGAGCATTTATTTGGGCAATTCAAGTCACTACCATAAACTCCCTTGAAACCTGAGGGTGAAATGAAAAAGAGATCCCAAAAAGGTTTTAAATGGAGCATTTCATGTTCTCCTATCTCAATTACATGTACACAGATTATCCATAACATCGAAACCCACTGCCTAATACTGCAAAGGTCCTAAACTGGCAGAAACTGTGATGATTCACGAGCTTCACTTTGTTCAAAGTGACATGAGTTTGTTCCAGCAGCCAGCTGCTTTAATGGGGGAGGAGTCAAAAATTCCAGCTATTTTTTGTTGCCTCAGCAGAGTGGTATTCCACCGATACTGGGATGAACATCAAAGGTAACGACTAGTCATAAGGTTATAATTTTGCACTCAAAAGGAAAGGGAAACTTTTACACTTGAGTAAACTTATACCAGCAGCATGACTCAAGACATTTCAGCATATTTATGATGGCAAAGAATGACACCTGACATTGACCCTGATTTATTGTTTTTCTCATAAATGATACAAATAGATTTCTGCTGCATATGAGCTCATTCAAATTCTTATCTTTAAAAACTACATATTTTAGAGCAACTAACCTGGCATGTAACCACACAAAAAATAAATAAATAAATAAATAACCACTTGATGTGAAATGTTTCATTCTGTAGAAGCCTACCAAGTTATGGTCAAACTTGTGGTGACAGCAACCAGATGTCCGAAGGGTTTATTGCCTGTGAAAACTCCTTCACACAGTTATTGCATGAAATTGTCATAGTTATTGCATGAATTGCGTGAATTGAACACCTGATGCCTGAAAGATGTCTGAAATTTTGTATCCTCATACATTTTCACAAGAGCAGCAGAATTATACTGAATTATGCAGAAAATCAGTACAATTCCTTAAATCTCAATCTGAAACAAAGGTAACTTACAGTACTAAAACACACAGAAAGGCCTCAAAGAACAACCTAGAGCAGAAACTGGTAAAAAGTTTTGGGTTGACCTAGTTTGGCTGGAAACTGTGCCTTTGCTCTGAAGGGCTTTTGGAGTTGCCTTTTTATGTGTCCACTTTGGGCAGGTTTCCATTTTCAGTCCCTCTATTATTCATCACAGTATAGAGTCATGTCCATTTTTACTATGTCTGGGGGATGCCAGCACGCATTTCATTACTATTAACCAATGTTTAGTGAACAGTATCCTTAAACAGCAGTCTTTAGACAGGCACTGCTGTATTGTGATTCTTTTACATTTCTTATTCTAGTTTGGAGAAGAAATAGGGAATACCTCGTAAACACATTCATTTAGGGGCCCAAACTAGTGGTGGCAAGTGCATTTCTGCAGCAGGAATGGTGTTTTGGTAAAGTGGCAAAAATGTCTACTCCAACATGACCTCCAAAAAACTGAAAAACTGTGTGAACTCTAAATGAAACTATTAAGGACAAAGAGAACCAGATAAGAGAACCAGATAAGACATAATCTTCTCATATTGTAAAGAATACTCAAGTTTATACATGTTGCTTGATTTTAAATTACAATACATTGTGCGAATAAATGAGTGATTAAAAACAAGTTAGAGATATTTGATGAATAACTAGATTTAATTTAAAGCTGCTTTCTGATAAACATGTCTTTTCACCTGAATACCTTTACTGAGAGGATGAGCTCTCATAATTAAAAAGATCAGAGTCTCCATCTAGTGGCCACAAGGGTGACACACAGAAACTCTCTCCAAAAGAACATGATGACAGAACAAGTAGAGTCTTAATAGCTGTGTTAATATGAACGGGACCATTCCTCACTGCACTCATCATGTAATGTAAATACTGTAGAGTAATATATAAGAATAAGTATCACCAGGAAACACAATTTTTTATTTTTTTTTTACTTTAGTCCAAATTCATTATGATATTTAAACTAGCCGATTGAGTGAATGAGCAAAATGCATATTGGAAGCAATTTATATGACTAAAATTTATTACATATAAAAATGTTTCTTTATTAAACCATCATTTCCTCAAAAGTATTTTAGTATTGAGTACAGAAAAAACAGTTTTATTTCCTAGACTGAAAATCTAGAAATGCACAAGTCAAAGATCTCAATCATGTTAAAACAAAATACAAATGCATAACTGTAACAGACCATAACAGACTGGCTTTCTGTAATACTGTTCAATTTCACATTAAATGACAGTGGTGCTTCTGGTGAAGCTCAATTAATGTATAAAATTTCAGTAATTTCATAAAAGACTATGGTACAATATGGTAAACTTGTTACATTAGAGAGGCTCTGCCTTTTGTGGGTTTAGTATATCATTTTGTATCTTAATGTGATTAATTAATTTATCTGAAGATGTATTAGTTCTTACTCTGAGACCTCTGAATATGTGCCATTGTTTGATTTCAACAACAGATCACGTATTACCTCCAGAGGCAGTTTCATGTTGTTTATACAGTCATGATTTAAAGACAAAAAAAACACTGTTTTTTTTCATTAACAAAATTTATTAACCTAAATAAAACAGAAATGTACTTTTATCATTATATCACCAACATGTCCTAAGCAGAGAACTCTTCTAAGGAACACCTGCCACATGCATCTCCTAAAGCTCATTCAGGCACTTGCAAGAACCAACAAAGTGATTCAAAGAAAAATATAAAGAAATGGGGTGTGGCTCAAATCTTTTGCACAGTACTGCACATGAAAAGACACTGTCAATGTAACCTGACATGACTCTTTCAAAACAGAGTTTGAGCCTCAATGACAAATAATAGTGCATATTACGCTTAAAATATTGAAAACTAGTCAGTTATATTTTTTGTGATAAAACTGTATTGTTTATTTTATTTAAGCTGAGGGACTACAAATGCCATTTGCACATACAAACGGACCAATAAAAACGATCCAAAATCTCTTGGAATTAAAACATTAATGCACATAATATCCCTTTGAATGAAGGTATAAGGAGTGTGGCTGTTTATGCAGATTATGTATGTGTGTGTGCATTTAATACTATTTATTTAATAACACTGTTTATTTCCCCTTAAGGGCTTAAAGACCCTACCAATACACACTTCAAGTGTGTTCTTCAGTCACTGAAGACCTCCCTCCAGAACTGTGCCACAGAGAATTTTCTGTTCCTCAGCACGAGCCTCCTCAGAGCTCTGGCTTCTTTAACTGACTGGTCATAACTGGCTCCCCAGATATGGCGCAGTGAGGAGCTGTTGAGAGGATCTTCAGTGAAGTCAAACAGCTTTGGAGGTGGGCATCTCAGATGATCCACTTCAGCCTGCCAGCGTCGAGGAGGCAGGCCCTGTTAGCGAGAAGAACAGAGAACATGAGACATGTAAAACAACAGAAAACGTGTTGACATGGCAACAGCACAAATTCTGGCAGGTAAGCAAACCCAGCAACGTCTCAAAGCCATCATCAGGATTTTTATAGCCGTTAATATTTCAGGATAATTCTTCACATCCCAGCTCCTCAAAGACACAGAACATATTTGAACGTTTTGTTCGCATTGTCAAGGCTCCTCCTTAGAGGTTGTTACTCACTATTAGGTCTAACATCTTCACATGGGCAGGGGATATATATCCAGCTTCTTTCATAAAAAAATCAATAGGACCCTTGTTATTTTGCCATTCTGCAGTGAGAGAGTGCATCTTAAGATGCAGCATCACTGTCTCATAAGAAATCGTGGCCCTGTGTATTAGAGTATCGCACTGGATTTCTGCCTGTTCTCATTCCTTCCTGTAATTATTCAATGTTTTCTGTAATGGATGATTTTTTTCTTTTAGTATCCTCAGGTTAAAGCTACTTAAAATCACATCCACATCCATGATTAACTACCCTCAGTTTCCCAGTGGCTGGAGAAAAGCAGTGACTCAGGCCTTTTTCGGCGGGGGTGAGACGGATATGGTCCAAATAGTGTTTATCTGCAGGCCCCCTGGTGGCCAGTAAGACAACAGAGCAGAAATCAACTTAGATGCAATTCAGTAAAATAATCAGACAAAATATGAGCTGCTAGTGAGAAAAAGGAGTGAAAGGGGAAAAGTGTCATGTGCAAAGCCCTCACTCTCATAACAAAGACATAGAAAAAATGATGCAGTTGCATTTTATGGCTACAAATAAAAGATTAAAGTGAGTGTACTGACAAAATTCTAATTTGTACAATCTTCCTCTCACAGTGAATGTATTAAATCAGCATTAATGGGAGTTACAGCCCCTAATTGTTAAAATAACTTTAGTATGACAGCAACTAGGATCATGTAAACTGAACATTATCTTCTAACACTGAAACAAGTAATTTCAAACAGTTGCTGATGTGGTTTCAGACACTGTATGATACTGAGAAGGGGTAAAAATACAGACACATTTCAAGCGTCAGGAGAGCTTTTACTGTTCTTACACATGTATTTTGTCTAATTCTAACAGTATCAGAAACCAGACAATCATGTATATTCAAGATAACTTAATGACAGTTTGAGGCTTGAATGTGCTGAACTGTGAGCACAGTGTGGTAAAAAAGGGATGGAAAACGGTGTACATTTTTTTTTTGTCTGAGGTATACCTTTAAAGTGTCCATATAATGGAATGCATAAATACTGAATATTTCAAAGCCTACAGTTTACTCCACAGCCTACATCATTCTTGTATGGGAATGAAGCTGCAAACAGCCTTGAATGATTTCAGAATGAGGCAAAATACAGTGCAGCTAGTCAGAGTGGAGGTCAATTACATATATTAATTGAAAGCCAGTTCATATAAAAAAAAAAGCAAGAGAGAGTGGAATTATTTTTCCATATTTTTGGCCAATAAATGCGACTGATTTGGATTCTTTAACATGTAGTGGAAAACAGATCACCTCATTTTGCCTGTTGATGTTCTCCCAGACCCTGTTGCACACCATGCACTCGAAGACATCGATGAAGTTGTCCTGGGTGATGTCCTGGACGCCCCACTGACGCTCCTTCAGCTCTTTAACAAGTCTCTGGTTTGAGATGTCATGTTTCAGCTTCCAGTCCAGGTACGTTGAATACTCCCAATCATTCTTGTCCAGCCTCTTTAAATACTGGGCGAGTTTTTCTGGGGGTTCGCTGGGGTCGACCACAATGGCACTCCTGTTGCTTGGGAGCCACATGCGAACATTAGGGGCTCCATAATATACAGGGACTACTCCGAGCTTCAGCGGCCGCCACAGTTTCTCTGTGATGTAATCGTCACAGATGGCATTTTCGAAAGCCAGGATGAACTTGTACTGGGACAGAATTTGGTAGAAACTCTGCTCCTCCATAGCTGTAGAATCCCTCAAATGTGAGGGAAGATCTCGGTTGTGCAGGCACTGGCCATAGGAGTCCACCTGGATGTGCTTCATGAGCTCTCGCACATAGCGGTCTCGATCTGATGGTGGGTCACAGTCAGACTGGACATACACCACAGGAGCTAGTGTGCTCCTCAGGTGGTTCTTTTGAGCCAAGGGCATCAGATACGTATGAGAGGTCAGCACTCGGAGGTTCTCCAGGTGCTGCGTGGTGAGTGGGAGGTGGGAGAGGTTGCTGAAGGTGGCTGTGTGGTTGAAAAGAGAGACGACAGGCTCGTGGAACAGTTTGTAGTTGTTCTTCGGTGACTCCTCATGGAACAGAGCCCAATCATGGTGCTCCTTCCTTGGCAGAGGGAGACTCTCAATGTTGAAGTCTGTACCTTCAGAGAGCAATAAACCGAATAAGAGACCAGGCTGATACATACGTAGCTCTACAGATAAAATCAGACAAATGTTCCACAGATTTATCAACAATGCCTCTTTAAAAAAAATGCTTTATTAAAAAAATATACAAAACAATTGGTGCTATTCTGAATATGCTTTAAGTTACTGGTCACAAAATGTTCTAATCAATCAGCTGTAAACAGACAGACCGCTAGTGAAGTTTCCCTCTGAAACTGTAGTTACCTGGTTTAAAACACGAAATATTTGAGGATTTCAACTTGATTTATCCACCAGTGACTTGGAACTTGACTTGAGCCTTATGACTCAAAAAGACTTCCGGTAAAAGAACTGTGAAGTTGCTTCAAGCTGCAGATGGGACTCCTTCAGTAAGCTAACGTCCATGAAAGTGGCTTTATTTGGTGGTGTAGGAATTACAAACCTGCATCGAAATCATATTTCAATTTTTTTTCCTCAACAGCAACTTTCACAAAGTTTAGGATGCGACTCGTCTGTATTGACTTAATACTCAAAATAAGACTTGCCTTCATTGATCTGAGACCCCCACTGCCTGCATTTACTTGAGCCTTCGAATTTGAGTGCCATTTGTTTCCCACTTTGTTGTCTTAATTGTCTGAGGGCGGACTTAAAACAGTGGAACAGAAGTTGCTCCAGTTCTTCATCACTGGCATTCAGTAACAATGAGTCTTCAACAACAAAACCTAAGTACCAGATCTGTCTTTGTTATAGCTGACATGAAGTATATGGTTCCTATGGAAACAGGTGGGAATAGAGCTGTCTCCATTTGCTTTAACGTCTCTCAACAGTTTTATCCATGTGGGGTCTCAATCAGGCGACTAGACATTCGTATAATTGGAGCTGCAGTAGTGTCACTTGTCTATTTTTGGACATGAACAGAGGACACAGCATTAGGTTAGCTGACTTTCAGCAGCCACCCACAGTGGCTTAACAAGTGTCTCTTACAAAAGTTATTGCACATAAACTCCCCCCAGAGATCAGAATAATGAGAACATTGATAACTTTCACCTGTTATTTACAAGAAAGAGTGGACTGTACACAAGAGTTGATGTCAAAATGGACAAAAATCAGAAACAGCTATTATGTTTAAAAAAAATAATAAGCTGTATGAATTATATAAACCTGATGCAACAGTTTGAACGATGCTTTCTTAAATGCTTTCTTAAAAATGCCATGCAGAGTTGATGCTAACAGTGCAGCAGTAATTGACCCTCATTTTTTCCTCCACTGAATCACAGAGAAAAATCGCAGTGAACCAATTATGTACTTTATTCTCCATGTTTCCTTGTATCACACAAGTCCAGATCCCTTACACCTATTCAGTGACTGATTTCGGTTCAAAGAAATGTTTTGATGAGTTGCCAGTGATTACAACATCTAGCTTACAACATGCAACAGGACATGACAGGCAATTACGATACAATTCCATTTAAGTATTTTTAATACTGGAAACTCGTTGACCCATTGAGGTCAACAGGCCATTGCTAAAGTCCATGATTTAACATCACTATATAAAATATATAACTTCAACCATTACATTCCAACAATAGTATAATTCCACTTTTGAACACAGGAGACACTAAGATCCTTCTAGCTAACTTTTCTTCCCCTTCTGTCATCCACACACAATCTAGTGGACTTTATAAACCACCCAAACTACTAAATTCCTAAATCAACTATAGTGGTAGCACAAATGCTTCCCTCTGGAATGCTGGTCTCAACTCTGAAAATTGCATTACACAGATTTCCAGCTTACAAAACATCCATTACTAAATAAATCATGACATTTTTCTACAGATTTTTATTCTATTCTAAATATGGGGACAACCACCATGATAAGTCAAAATATCTGGCCTATATTAGACTCAACAAAAAAACCCACACAAACGAGTATTCACCTTCAATGATAAGACCATATATGGCCACACATATTTTAGCCACGTGTATTCTCCGGAGAGGTAAACGAACCTGAATCACTAGAGTCCTGACAAAGTGGAACATTTGAATGGAGCCCCCCACCACCACACCACTCTCCGCCATCTGTGAGGTGAAGTAATTAGTTGATTCAAGGGTTTTGGTGTTCGGCTCAAGGCAGAGCTCGCAAAGGCTGCAGCCCCGAAAGCTGCAGGGTCAGCCAAGCTGGGATTAACTTTTCTGCTGGAGGCCAAAGACTTTCCACTAAAACTGCCACAGAGACACTGGGAAGCAAATGAGCCGGAAGGACTGTGATAAATTTTGCAGAACATAAGAAGCCATTTAGCAGCAGCAGTGCTCAGTGAGGGCGTTCCTGAAGGTCTGCGAGAAAGCAAAGCTCAAATTAATTCACATTTTCATATTAGCTGACATGTCGGCTCAAAACCTAATCCAAGATATGCTCAGGAAAGCATATTGTGGTGTCATTTATCACAATAAGAATCATATTGCTCTGCTCTTGGTTTAAGCAAGATCAGATGTTTTCTGTTTGGCAGTACTGTTCACCTGAAATATTACAACACATGGCTAGAAATATCCAACACCTTGGGACAATTTCAGAGCTGGAAAGTCTACATAAGCTGAAACACCTTTAATTAATGCATATGTTGGAATAACATGTGTGATATAAATATCATCTAGAAATTTCTGAATTATATATGACCCTAACAATAAGAATTTTTTATTCCAGTTCTGGGGACGGCACACTGTTGACTAATTTACAAGCTCCTTGTGGTGTGTTGTTACAACCTAGAAAACCAAAGTGCAGTCACCCAGTGACTAACTTTACCTTTTTTATTATTATTATTCCATTGAATGTGGTGTGGTGAGTACTTTTCCTCTTTTTATTACCATACAATATCACAATGGCTAAATCTAAAGAGCTTCCATTAGGTATTCAATAAAATAATTTGCAGATGGACTGGGATACAGGAAGTTCATTAACCAAGTAAGTGTCTCAGTCTCTATATAGCTGGAAATGCCAGAATTTCTAAATGTGCAGCCAGTTGTACGGTTTGCAAGGTTATGACAAACAATAGAACACAATCAGATGAGGGTTCCCCCAAAAAAGCTTTCATTTTCAAACACCCAGGAGAATTCCTGTTGAAGCATATACAGGTTCAAGCTAAGCTAAAGTCTTTCTGGAACTCTGATGTGGCCAAACAAGACCAAAGTAGTGCTTTCAGGATGAAACACAGAAATACGGAAGTGTATGTATCAACAAGGAAGAATAAAACAATGTTATGTGGTTTTCCCTCATCAGGACTTACTGATGTACATCAAATCAAACAAGGCAAGGTAGATTCTTCTGTATATCAAGTTATGTCTCCCAGAGCCAAAACTTGATGAGTGGCTGGATTTCCAAAAGGACAATGAACCAAAGTACAAACAAGGGGACAGTGGATCCAGATTAATATTATGTATTTCAATATGAAGTTTGATATGGTTTGCATCTATGTGCATAAATGGTCCAGGTTTTACAAAAGTGGAAATTTATTCATGTGTTTTGTGTTGGATATTTCTTGCCCATTCTACATAATGAAACAATACTACTCTATGGCACCTTACTCTTGAATACACACACTAGCTGTAAGTGCTACACATTTGCTGAATGTAATTAAAAATTAGTAAATAAAACATACACCATAATACCCCTAAACAACTCCAGGAAATTCAAAATGACACTTTCTCTCCTACTGCATTCGTACCACACCTTCAGGCTACAGACATTTAGTCCCATTGGTTTATGTTTATAAGCACATTTGTTGTGCTTGAGGAAAAAAGTCTCTTTTGTCCAGGTGTTGTCCCTGTTGCTATGTTGTGGCATCAGCTGTGCGCTGTGTAAATCTGTCAGTCATGTCAATCTGCCAATAGCTTCAGGTGGGAGAGAAAAAAAATGTGATCAAAAGCCCCATGTGGGCTAAACGTTTTGAAAAGATGTAGATTATTATCTTCTCATCTGAATCCTGCACTCTGTCTGATTGAAGAAGCCTATTTACAATGGATTATTTTAATGAAAGCCATCTCCTTCAGGTAATCATCGCTAGCTAAATAGAGTAGAAAGGATCTGAAGGCTTCATCATAACTGAATGTAATTCACAGTGAAGGCATGTTATTTCTCAATGCTTTTTGAGTTAGTATGAATCATCACACCAGCCCTGCTGTAAAAAGGCACCACCCAGCAGGAAATTTCACGATTCGTCTGAGCAATGTGGTGATTGCAATTGATTCTTTTTCTGAAAAAAGAAATTCAAAGAAAACATCCTGAATTAATTTTGACGACAGTGAGTGGAAAGATTTTCCAGTTGACATGGTTTTATCTAAATAATCTTAGATAATCATGACTGGCTTTCACTCACTGTTAGCAACATTAGCATTATTGACAACTATTCAATTTCAGCACTTTTTGGGCAGTTGCAAAATGTACATTTATTTGAATTTTTATTTGACACATTAAAATGAATCTAATTCAAACAAGACCAAAACAAGCATGCCAACTCTCTGGCTTGAGGCTTGAAAATGAAACATAGAGTGAGAGATCTGCCCAACTGTTGATCTGTCTTCACATTCACATTGTGTGCATATTTGGTTGCTTCTTCTTATAGATCTATGCTCAGTTCACACACCTTGGGTTATACCCCCCCTTTGAAACTACTTCCAATGACAGAGGCTGTATTGAAAACTGTGTTTGCTGTTTGAAATTTGCATTTTTTGCACTTCTGAATTAAATATCAGTTCGTCTAAAAATTGTAAGCTTTATAAAAATAGTTATTTCAACCAAAATTAACACTGTCATTTAAAAATTCCGAAAAATTGCATTAAAGCTGAGTAAATGTCTGTTATTTTAAGCATTGAGTTCTTTTCCAACTCATTAGCAAAGACCAAAAACGATATGCACTGTGTATAATGAAGATGTCTACATGTCTTGCGACATTAGGTTTTACCCACCATTGTCTGCAAAATCATGCTAATGGATAGATTGCAACAACGCTCAACACTACTGCATATAGCTCTGAGGCCCAGGGGCAGAGTCACTCACCATAAAACAGGAAGGCTTGTGTCGCAGGATGAGAGTAGTAGGACTTATTGATGGTGAAAAAGCATCTGTTACTGCCACACTCTGCGAGCCGTCCCAGCTCGCCAGTCAGAGGGGACCACCACACTATAAAGGGATACCATTCTTCCGTAGGAGCAGAGATCTTCTCCTCATTGAGCCAACTGCTGTCTGGGAATGGCTGGTTGTGTGTTAACTCTTCTCTTTCCTCAGGGGAGATTCTTTGCTCTGTGTGCTCAAACTGGCCCAGCTCCTCGGCAACCTGAGCAAAAATATAAACCCCATGTCAATAGGGTGCAACTCAAAATAATTCATTTTCTAAGTACTGTTGGGTGGAAACATGCCATGGAATAGATTTTACATGCAGGCAAACAACTGGACATTGATGTATCCACTGCTACATTCTCCAAAGATGTGCTAGATTGACAAAAGTATTGGGACACCTGACAATTACAACAGGCACACGGATATTGGCACAGATGCTCTGTGGGGTTGATGTTAGGTCTCTGTGTGAGCCAGTCAAAGTCTTCCACACTGAACTCATCCAGCCATGTCTTTATGGAGCTTCATTTGTGCTCTGGGACATGGTCATGCTGGAATAGAAAAGGTTCCTCCTCAAACTGTGGCCAAAAAGTGATGCTAGATTTTATATATCTGTGGCAATGGGTTTGTTTGAAACATCTGAAGTCAATAATTAAGAGGTGTGTCCCAGTACATTTGTCCCCATAGTGTAATAACTCAAAATATTTAAAGGTTGCACAATGTAAACAAATGGACACCATTAGCTCCAAGCTTCAGTGCAAAACAAACGCAACATAATGTAGATAAAAATCGATGTCTCAGTACATCCATTACATTTGGAGTGAGGGGAAAGACGACTTGATATTTTGCCATATCATCATTTGGGAAAACTGAGATAGCTGACGTTGAATGTGACATGTAAAGCAAAGCACAAACTTAAATGCATTGTGAGTCTCTCCATCGTGTTAAACAAAAGACTCCACCAGAGTGAACTGGGGGAGCCTACAGGACACATCAGGACTGAGCAGCAATACAGACAGGAGGAAGGTAATGAGATGGAGCTTGGTGTGGTTTAAGCAGAAGATAAGGAATACCAGTAAAGGGGACAGGGACAAGCTTTCTTCCAAGAGTCAGTCAGTCAGCCTGTTAAACCTGGAAGACAGTTAGAGGACAAGCAGAGCAAAACAGTGCCTGCAAACAAGAGGACATTCTGTTCAGACTGAGTAAGCATCAAATACTTCAAACTCTTTCATCCTGAAGATTGTTCCTTAAAAATAGAGAAATATTAACAGCAAATGCAAGAGACCTACATTGTAGTCATTTAATTCAGTTTGATTTCTATAATATGTATATTTTTGAATGACGATGAGTAGGTGGGCAAAGGCCTAGATTAAACAGTTAAGATTAACTTAGTTTTAAGTTTAAAGTGTCTCCAGATGTTGACCACATTTTGACTGTCAGAAAAAGATGATGTACAGACGCCTGAATTATTAATACATAATCAGGTGTATTAACAACAGCACTAGAGTCAAGGTCAAGCTTAGTCAAGATTAGATTTAAGTTAAGGTTAAAATCAGGGTCACTTTCAGGCTAGACCTAATAGAATCTTTTATATTCAGCTTAAAATTCAGTTGCATTTCATGGAAATGTACTTGAATGTTGGTTAGGGTCCCTTTTAGAGTAAGATTTAATAGAATCTTTTTTACTGCAAGTTCAGTCACATTTAATAGATATTTCGTTGAACGTTAGAAAATGTAAGCATATAGATCTACAGTGGAGCATCTAAATAAATAATTTTAACATGACTGAAAACCTCCAACAGAAAAATAAGGACCCTTTAGGAGCCTTTATTACAAATAGGTATAAGGCAAAGACACTGCAATATTGTATCATAAAGGCTGAATTCTAAATATACTAGGTCTAATGTTTGTAAGTAATTAATGTATCTATATGCATTTATATCTTAATCACAGGCTTTCATTTTACACTGATATATTGGTCAGTATTTAGAAAGGACAGGAGAGTGAGGCAGAGAGCAGAAACATGTTCAGCTAAAGGTTTTGCTCCAGGTTACATCAGTGTGTTCCTGTGATCGTTTCCCCTTATAATGAACACACCACGCAGTGTGAACAATGAAAAATTCTTTCTCTGCACTGGCAGTGAGCTGCCAGGAATGCAGAACTGGTGAGCAGTGTTTAATCTAGAGTACCTCAGTGGTGCAACTAGCAGTTCTGGGAATCAAACCCACAATCACAGGGGTAAATCTGATCCTTAGGCCATCAGCTGCACCTGGGGAGGAGTTTGTGAGGCCAGTACATCAGTCAAAAGTTCCTCAGGGGTTCGAATCCCACTGACAGTCCTGGGATTCAAACAATCGACATTCTGATCGCAGGGCAACTCCCTAACAACTAGACCACCAACTGGGATGTAGGTAGGGGCAACAGCAACAGTCATTTCCCCCCATACTCAGTCCATACAACACTTTTAAACCAAAAACACCGGCTGTCAGAGATCAGGGTTTGAGTTACCTGGAGAGAAATGATTAGGAAAACCACCGCTGAAGCACAGAGACACAAAGCAAAGAGTTTTCTGACTGAAAGCCTTGCCATGACGAGAGTCCTGGGAGTAGAAACTCAGTCAGACAGGGGGACACCAGGCTTCACTCCCTTGCACAGGCCATGTCAATGCACAATCTTCAGCTCGGGGCGTGTTGTGTTGATCCTCTCCGTCCATTTTCCCACGCTGTGCCTCAAACTTCCTGTTCCAGCGCGAAAATAGAGACCCCTCCGAACAATAACCCCCGCCCTCTGAGGGTCTGTTCTAATCCAACAGCAGCTCCCTCGTCACTTGCTGACTGGTTTGTAGTCAAAATGACTAATAGGTTTGTCTCATTATGCAAACGATACATAGATACACTGTAGCAGGGCTGCCAAAACATTTTTAAGCTGAGAGATCGAAGGTGTGGCGTGAGAGCGCGTGAAGACAGCCAGATGCGTGAGCGTTGGCAGCCGGGTAGTGATGGGAAGTTCGGATCTTTTTAACGACTCGGACCTTTTAATCTCGTTAAGCAAACTGAACGAGTCTTTTTTTGAGTCATCTCGTTTATTTTGTTCATTTTAGCAAAATATAATTAAAATGTTACATGTTACTTCCCTAACACATCTACTGCTTACACAACGTTGATTATACTACTGTGTGTCCCAGTATTTTTTTGACCGTATATTGTAGCTGGTTTGGTTCAGGTGCTCACAGGAAGGTTGAGAATAACTTCTTTCAGGTTGGTTGCTTGTTTAAAGATATGCTTTCCTCAGGGGAAAACAAATCATGGAGGATACAGATCCTGCCTTTTCTTTTCTGATTCAAAAATGCATGTAGACCTCAGAGAAGTGTATCAGATCCGTAAATAGAACTACTGGTTTGTATAGAATTAAGTCTGTGCAAATGTGAAAAATTTCACATATATACATATTATAAATAATCACATGTTTTAGAAGATGCACTTGTTGCCACAGAATGCTTGTGACCGAAAAATGTCTGTCTAACCATATAACTTTCTCAAGAGCAAAATGGATCATCATTCCCAGCAAACTGTACAAAGTAGGGTGAATTTGTCTGACCCTAAGCCCCTACAGCACACCTATTTCCACCAACAATGGAAGTGTTTCAACACATCACTGAAAAGATTACAATTATCGTTACTCAAAATAATCTGTCCATTCAAAATTCTTTATTATTTATTCTTCCTCCCCCTTGCCCCCCCCAATTCCCACCATCTTCCATTTTGCTGAATTTCTCCACAATCATCGCTCATACGACAGACATGGTGCTGCTCTCTCTCTTTACAGCCAGATTGCAAATTGGAGATACAATTTCTGACAGTTGCCAACCAGTTTAAATTGCTGCTCTTTCCTGTAATCCCCCTGATTTTATTTGAGATATTAACGATAAAACCCTTATGTTTCCTCCTGCCTTCTTAAGACTAAACATCTTTCTGGCCATACTATTAGTCTCACCTTAGAGTGGAAGTGCTTCTGCCTCCAGAGGACAATCACTGACTCATTTCTCCAAGACTAAGTGGATCTTATTCTTATTGAATTTGCCTCCAGAAGGGATGCAAAACCGTGGGCCTAAAATATTAAAGGACAAATGGCTGTGACCCAAAAGCACTGCCAAATGCGCAGGACAGCCTGTCCATCCTGCCAACTGCTAAAAGCCCAGATTTATGGAGATCTGACACCGCCGCTAGAATAAAGTTCGTTTTAATACGATGCTATTAAAGCTGATGTAAAAGGTTTTGTTCTGGGCCGCTCGTCCAAATAACTTCAACAGAATGTCGTCTTCTGAAAAGGGGACAGGGAAACCTGTTGCCAACAGTCGGCACTACATTGTTTGTGTTTTCTGAATCTTTAACATCTTTGTAAATTCATTCCTTTCATTTACTGCTCACCAAATAGAAATGCAGTGTTTTCATACAGTTGCAGTTGTTCATGTGATTTCATAAGGAGTTTGGAAAACTGCTTTTTGTGTGTTCATGAGTGTGTGTGTTCGTGTGTGTGTGTGTGTGTGTGTGTGTGTGTGTGTGTGGCCTCCGTCTGCTACAGTGAGCACTTCCACAAGGGAACACGCTGAGTCATACCTGGTCACCTCCATAGCAACGACAAACCCCGCGATTAGTCTCTCTTTTTCTTCTCATGTTTTCAAGGACAAATCACTCATTTCCAGAGTCCAACTGTGAGAATGTAAAAGAAAATCATGCAGTTCACCTGGCTGGTCTGTACTTCAGCATGCTCCCAGCAGTCACTTTTCAAAAACCTTTTAAATGGGCTCAATTTTCTCACACACAATCTGACCTTTCTGTTCTCTGCCCATCAACGTCTTCCCTTTTGGGAAAAAACAATCTTCACAGAACATTTGCATTAATTACAACATCATCGCTTTGCCAACCCATGCCTGGAAGTAAAATAGTGCCTCAGGGGCCTCCAGGAACTGTGGGGCTGGCTTCAAATAATAAAATCCGGGGTATCTTAGAGCTGGGTGGCAGCACTCCAAAAGGCCTACTGCTGTCAAAAGGGCAGGCAGTGGTTTGCGGCCTGTGACTGAATTTTTGGCTTCATGAACAGAAGTGTAAATGTTTGAATGTGCACTTCAGTTTGTTTATTTGAGCAGTCGCTTAATTAATCATATTTTCAAAAATCTACATTTCTGGTGCTATGATTTAAGCACTAGTTTCAGATTTAAATGCAAACCCCAGACACTCTGAACGCCAAGAGCTCCCTACTCACGAATCACTCATGCCCTGTTTTTTTTTCAGAATCAGTCCTAATGAAGGGTGTTGCCTTTAATCAAATTAAAAACATTTTTGAAATTGATTGTGTATTTGACCTGGCAAAATGTAATATATCCAGCAAATAAATATTGAAGGAGCTATTTTACACCCATATGAAATGCATGCACATTACTATAACAATTGTATAACAATTGGCAAAGAAATGGACACAGACAGGCTGAAGTTGAACTGTTTAGTTAATAATGAGGAAAATATATGAATATGAATGTATGCATTTACCGATGTAGAATAATTTTCCCCATGTTGATGCATAAAAGAAGCATGAATAATGGTGTCAGCAGTGCTGTCTAGTCTCATGGAACCTCTTGCTGTGGTCTCGAGGCCATGAATGTAAATCTCACAGGTTGTCACACTCAGGAAAAGCATGCTCAAGATTCTGGCTCCTCGTGTTACTATCACAGTAACAAGGAATACTGGGGCGTTCTGCTTATTTCAGTGAGTCTAAGTGATCACGTTTGAATGCACTCACTCATGGCTGGACCTAGAGGTGTGTAGGGATGAGCATTTCCCACTAAAATTTCAGCATTGCCCACCCAAATGACTCATTGTTGTTCTGGCCTTCAAGTTTTGGTCCTTGCCTCAGGTGGCCTGGTATTCTTTTTCTAAATCACTTTGGCTCATAATTTCAAAACAGCAGGTACAAAATTCTCTTTTTCAAGGTTTAGGTCAAAGTCGTTAAGAAAAACACATTGACACTCCTTCGTTATTTTTTATTCAGAACATTGGCTGTAACAATTATCTACAAGCACTGGTGGAAAAGGCATGTCCAACCCCCTTCATGGAGATTAATCAGAAACCATTCAATTCTCAGTCAGAAGCACTGCCACTCCTTATAGCTGACATTTCTGTCAGGTATAGACTGTTGGTAGCCTATAGGGCACAACATGCATAATTTATATGCTATAAAAAGAAAATGATCACTGCTTACTGAATCTTAGAAATGCTGCAGTGCTCACATACAGAGCACCTGAGAAAGTCCTCCTTATGAAAGAGCTCTCAGCTTATGCAAAACATATAATCAGGCAGGTGGATCAGGCAGTGCTGTCTAACTAATGCATCCTAAGCTGCATTCAGGAAGGTGACCTTTGTGTCGCTGGGAAAACATTTGGCCAAAAGGTTTAAGAGGCCAAATAAATCAGCAATCACTGGCCATTAACTGAGGCACAATGTCAGGATGTCAAACAATGATTTGTGTCCTAATCAACATGAAGAGCACTTCATTAGGATTCTTTCAAATAAACAACAACAACCACCACACTCCTTCTTCCCATGCCTCATTTTCAATCACTAATCCAGAGCACAGGGCTCCAGCTCTGCTCCTGGAGAACACTCTGTGCTGCACATTTACCTAAAAGCTTCTTAGGGTTAAGACGACTGTAGCTGGAAATGAGACGGTTCCGTGTGATGAATCATCTTTGTGCTGAGCTGCTTTTGGGAAACAATTTTTCTGATTTGTCAGATCAGGGAACATACTGAATGTGCAAGAGTACGCCAGAACCTGGGCTGAGAACTACTAAGTCTGTGTACAGCTTGCACTAAGATGGTTCATGGTTGAATTGTATCCACTTATACTTCGACTGGACTCCATTCACGCTTTCCACAGTGTGATTTTACATGAAAAGCACATCAACTCACTCACTGTTTCTGTTTACTTTCTGTTACCATGCAAATCTACAAGCTTGGCTTAGATACTTCTCCCAACCCAGAGCTCAAGGAGACCCTTGGTATCGGCTTATCTCCGATATTCCACATCCTCCACCCTGAGTTTTATTTTTATTTCCCACTGGTCACCACTCCACAGAAACATTTTCATTTACATACATTTCTGCATATTCAGAAAGTGCAGTTCGTTACAACTTGTGTCAAGACTCACCTTCGACGTCCTAGGACTATGCTTTGAGTGATCTGATTGTAATCTGATCACTATGTGTCAGCAGGTGGAGCTAGTGACCTGGTGGTTAAGGAGGTCCCTGTGTGATCGGAATGGCATTGGTTTGTATCAGGATTGCCAATGGCATCACTGAGGCTCCCTTGAGCAATGTACTGTCCCCACACACTGCTGTTGTGTTAGTGGCTGGCGAGGGCTTCGCTTGGTGAATGTTTTAACCCTTATAAGGTTTTCTGCTCTGTGGGACCAGTTTTCTGTTATTAGCTATAGAAAAATATAAAAATAATTATTTTTCAAATTGAGATTCATTTGCCTTGGCTCATTTTCTCTGAGGAACATAAATTGGAAAACATTCACATGTACCTCCGCGCCTTCCTCCCCATCACATTTATATTACATTCAGGGTCTTCTTTGAATATGTTAAATTAAAAGCCCCAAAAACCAACGGGTCCTCCAGACCCAGGAAGAACCCCGGTTTAACCAAAAAACGAAGACCAAATGAGGGTTAAATGCAGAAAACAATTTCATGCTGTGTGCTGCACTGTCTAGAGTTCATATGTGACAAATATGCACCTAAAATATGTTCTAGGTATATTGGCACCAGTTATATTTTTCTCATTTTTTGTATAATTCCCCCTCTTTATTAGGTCTTCAACAGTAGCACAATTCAAGAGGGTGTCTAGAGCGTGTCTAGCGTGACCCTGTTTCTTTTCATACTGCAATCTCATTGCACAGCTCAACATGCTTGGAGGAGCATCTCAGTGAGTGATGGGGGAGGGGGAAAGCCATCCTACACACACAGAGAGAGAAAAGATGGAAGTAGTATTGCCAAGGATTTAACTGACAGATATATAAACATCACAAACATGCAATCCAATGTAATGTAATACATTTGTTTAGGGATTTCATTGTAAAAAGAGTGATTTTGGCTGGGCTGATTATGCAGACTGCTAAACTCTGAGGTTCTACACTCTGCTTCCCCCAGTGTTCCTGGCTGCCTGCTGCTTCACTTGGTGAATGGGTTTGAATGCAGAGAAAGAATTTTAAACTGTTCACACAGTGTGATGTGGTGTGTTATAGTATGACAGAATAGTAATTTTGCACCTTACACTTGACATTGTTTATTCTGTTTTTTTAAAACCTAATTATTGTATAATCAGCCAGTCAATATGGCTGCAGTAAGAACATTGTAATTGTGTCTCGTTTACTGGAAGAAAGAATTACATGTTTATTATTTTAATAATGTTTTTATTGTTTTTAAAAAAGAGAGATTTGAGTTGGTTGCTACTGGCAACATGGGTGGGTGGCAACAAATTTTTACTTAATTAGATAAGTGCAGTTAAGTGGCTGATTACCAGAGACCAGATCAGAACTGGTTATCTCAAGGTTAACTGATTGGCATTTTTGGTAGTGCGATCGTTCATTCCAGTTAATTCTCGAATGACGTTGTACGATTTGCCTGTTGTATGACAAGCAACTCAATGAAGGCCGAAATACAAAGTCCTGAATGAGAAAGAACTGCATTTGTATATGCAATAATATAGCGTTAGCATTACGGTACTCCCTGTGAAAAGGAGCACAGTGTGTGTGTGTGTGTGTGTGTGAGTTTGAGTGTAACACATGACTGAAAGTCCTGTGAGCACAGAACAGTCTGCCTCAGGCCCGCGCGCTAAGAGCATACAGAACGCTGCGTTTGTACAATAAGTGACATTCCAGCATATAAATGTCAGAGTGCTTGGAGAAGTAAACCCACGCAGACACACTTACTGACATCATGAGTCCTGTCCTTTAGCTCCTCGCTCCCTCCTCGACTCTCCTTCTCCGTCATCTGAAGTGCATTGCAGCAATTTGTTTCCAAGCAACTGTTTCCAATCACTGGATTTGCCACTTTTATATACATGGTACAGAGTTCCATTCCCCAAAACACACACACACACACACACATAAACACACACCCAAGCAAAATTATGTAAAACAAAGTATGGGGTCTCTCTCTCTCTATTCATGTCCAGGAAAACACTTCTAAATACCACTGGTAAAAATGTAAGCAAACACATATGCCATAAAATATAAGAAACAGTTCTGGTTTAATAAAAGATATCTTGTTTGGATAATTAATTCCAGATATCTTATTAAACTCCATCACCAGCGCTTTCATTTTAATTTAATTTAATGTAATTATTTTAACTCATTTAGATGAATTATCTCTTCTTCCAGGGAGTCCTGGAAGAAGAGTTAATGAAGGACTGGATAGCCAAGCTAGGTACTGGGTACTAAAAACAGATGGCACCCTCATGGAGAGGATTGCAAATGTTAGTAAACACACTAACATATATTAAACCACTTCTCTTTGTATTTATGTTGCTTGCAATATTCAATCACAAATTTAGCCAATTCTTGTAAGGATTATATTGATGTTTTTGATGATGATGAGAACTGTCTAGTATAATTGTTCAGACTTTTCTGTTTCTTTACTTGTGGGACATTAGCTTCAGGGACATGATTTTATATGTTATTATTCATTTAAAGGTCACTGGTGTTTAGGCTGCCATGCTTTTTCCGTATAGATTTATTTCCTTGATTCTCCTTAACACATTGATGGATGAGAGGGTTCACTGTTTCAGCCTCTCTCTTGCTCCTTGCCTCTGTCGCAAGCCTTTATTTCCAATCCATTACAAATCCCGGCTGTAATTCCACTTTAAAAGCTCCTTGCACTTTTCCTCGATCACTCTCACACACTTTGAATTTGCTGCTGTGCCTCGTTAACTGCCGTCTGCCGTTAGAAACAATAGACTACGCATTACAAGGTAATAAAATAACTAAGAAATTAGTTATTATTTGGAGAAAAATATCGGATGAGCGCGGCACGTTGAGCACAAAAATGAGCGTGGTTTTTAAAAACTCATATAAAGGGCTGGTCAAGGAGACGATCTTTTACATTCAAAGGAAGTTTCCTCCCTCCTGTTTGTAATTTTGATATCAACTTAGCTGGTAAAAATCCTTTCAAAAGGAGAATGCAACATAGATGGTCTGCTGCATCATATTTAAATAATATCAACAATAAATTATTTCTTATTTATTAATTTCTCCATACCCGCCTTGTGTGTGTGTGTGTGTGTGTGTTTTGAAGGTGCAGACCGAACACTTCGGTGCTTTGATTATATTGGTCGCGTACGTCACGGCGCGCCACGGTCAAAGTTCAACACATTTTACCGTGGTGGGCATACAAGTCTGCCGAGTTGCGAGCAGCGCCGCGTCGTGCCCGTAAAGGAATAGAAAATGAGTTTCAGAGCAAAGCAAAGCGCATGCCGCGTTCGGTCTGAAAGCCCCTTGACGATAATCCTCTGATTATTTATGAGATTCGTTCATTAAATTTGAAATCATCTGCAGATAATCTGTTATTGATTAGCAAACCAAAGTGTGAAGTATAGTAATTTCCCGGGCGCTTCATATGGCTGCCCACTGCTTCACTTGAGTGAATGGGTTAAATGCAGAAGGAAACATTTCACTGCATGTTGTACTTGTATGACTGTGCATGTGACTAATAAAATTTGAATTTTGAATTTAAGCATTATTCCTTCCCCCACCCCCATCCACTTCACTCCCAGAAGACAAACCCAAACCAAGTTTTGAATTTAGTTTCCATAAAAGATGGTGGTTTTCAGAAGAGCCAGTTTGGAACAATGTCTGGAATATTCATTTATTGATAGTGCATTAAAATTGTTGCACACTTTGTGCAATCCTAAGAACGAAGTTAACTAAACAGCCATTTGTACTTCGTAGTAGAGGTGTTTATTATATGGTTCTACACACTTGAGCATCGTATTGTAGAAACCCTACAGGACTTCATTGGGACTGCATGATATCACTGGACATGGAGCTACTTTGGTTTAGGTCAAATTCACATGTGTTCTTGACTAACAACCTATAATGGCTCACAGCATCTCTAAAGCAGGTCAGAGAGTCAGGTGTGTGCAGTGGTGATAAGCGAGACCACTTTAAATCCTGATTTTCTGCTGGGGAATGCTACATTTTCATAGTCTTACAGAGAGATTACCAACCAGAGCTGGCCATATTCACACAGGCTGAGCACAAAATTGATAGCTTTCCATGAAATAAGCACTATTGGTTCTTGGTGTTGCCATGGGTTACCGGATTATGGTTTCTTCTGCTCGCCTCCATGGAATATTCACTCGTTACCTGGGTAAGAGCATGTAAATACAGCACAAACCTCTGCAAATTAATTTCTCATTTAACGACATTTAAAAAATCAACAAGACAAAAAACACCACAGAAAAGGTTTTATTACGCAACTCTTAACCATGGTGTTACTCTCAGGCAAACCGTTACAGGTCAGGACTTCAATGACGAGAAACACAAAGTTGAATTAAATACTGTTTTATTCACTGAAACCTTCTACAGTTTGTATGACACCAGCACTGCGTCCCTGACCTTGGCTGGAGGGCGTAAGACACGCTCATGTGCCAAGAGATCACTTGAACGAGCAAGAAAATGGAATCGTCTGCACACAGGGCAACAGTTATATTTAACAACATTTACAGAGTTAAAGGATTGTACAAGATCACAGCTTCGAGAGATATTTCTATGCATTGTTTGGAGACCAAAGAGCCTAGCTGAAGGCTAAGGTGCATCACTGTCTACTGAGGCGTGAGTATCTACAAAGTCAGCTGCTCTCCTTTCAGTTGCTTACAATAATAGGTGCATGACTGATCCTAGCCTAACAGATATGACAAGAAAATATGGGGCAGTAAAGCTCAAGGTAGGACTTGAGACAGAATTTCGAGGGTTCTGTCACTCTGGGGTATTTTTGTGTTCAGTCTTGTCATGGTCTTTAAGGGACCAGCCAATATCAGAGAAGGGAAAATAAGAATTAAAAAAAGCCTTGTTGTTAAATGTTGTTAAAATTACAGCTGAATGGGAGGGGGCACCTTCACACTTTGTAATGCTGTTATGCTCCTAACTAAGAACTGGAGAGCAATGCATGTACATTATAATAGCATTACATAACAAGTTCAGTCCTGGTCTTGAATTGAACTAGAACACTCGACTTTGGTCTTGGACATGATTCCTGAAACCTTCTGATGTCTGCCCTGTCCTGGTTTTGACTACCACACCAACATAAGTTACATAACTAAACAGCAAACTAGAGAAACTTCTTTCATGTTAAAAAATGTGTACAGATAATTTTTTTGCTTTAAACATTAGCCACTTAACTTTTCATCATTGTTCCAGTTGGAATAAATGTAATATCCCACATTTACACTTCCAAGTGGGTGTGGATGAATTTATATACTACTGAGTTGGAAAAGCATAGTATTTGTACTTTCGTGTGAGGAAAACCAACACAATGCCCATGTTCCAGTCAACACTTTTAGCATAAAAGCCATTTTAAAATGAACAAACATACTGTGAACATGAACAAGACATACATAAATGTCTTCATTTAACTGTAGACCCACAATGTATTTCTCAGTTTCCATTACAATCTGTGCCATTCTGGGCCCTTACATATTTTACTAACTATTTTACAATTCTCATGCAATTTATCCACTGATAAAGGGCCACCCACTGCTAGAGTAAAAATAATCCAGATCATGATCTTATGGATTAAGGGGAAACATTTGGTCGACAGATGTAGTCAAAAATGAACAACAGTTACTCTACAGGTCACCTTCCGCTCTGAAGGAAATTATTGTGAATAGCAGGTAAGGTACATTTAACTACATCCACTTTAGTGACCCAAGAAAAATGCAAATGACTACTAAGTGCTTCATTGTTAACATCCTCACTGTGGTTCAAAATAGTGGTACAAGTAGAGTGAGAGCGTGGATAACAGAGCGTAGCAACTACGTAACTAAGCTAGCAGAGAGAGAGAGAGAGAGAGAGGAAGATATGCAACATTCTGTACTAAGTGAGATTGTTATAACAGAAACGTGATGCCGATATGGGTTCATCCTTTCCCTAATTTACTCACATTCTTCCATATGTGTGGTACATAAACAATATAATAATAATAATAATAATAATAAAAAGAAATTAATATAACAAAAATAAAGTGTCCTTAATACATACAATTCAAGTAAACAACATTTTAGATTGGAGGGATTGCGTAAACTAGCCTTATTATCATTAATTTTAACACCCGAAATACCTTCAAATAGCTTGGCTATAATTCACCATTTACTCGACTTTTACAATTCAAACCTTCAAAAAAGTGAACACACGGTATGTCTCGTGGGGAAAACATCCGTTGGTGTGCAGTCAGCAATGAAAGTTAAAAAAAAAAAGTTCATAGTGTTCACGTCAGTTTTATCGCTAATGAAAAAAAAAAGCCAAAGTGACATCTTAAAGTCAATCATTAACATCACAAAAGGCAATTATTTCATGTTATACAGCACTGTAAATAGTTTCCTGAAAAGGAAACTGCGTCTTTGAACAACCTAACTATGACAGCAAAACTACAGAACCACTGACAAACTAACACGTTACGGCTCGCGCTGACGAGGGAGAAAACAACAAAAACGTACACTCAGCTCAGTACCTTCAATAAGATAAACACAGTTCAGTACTGCCTGAAAAACCTGTGGTGTAGGTAAGAAACATATCACTACCTTTTATAAAGCTCTACATACTCAAAAGAACTAAGTCTTAAAGTGCACTATAAATACTAATTTAATCTTTACAACAATAATGTTCTGAACTGAGAATTATAAATCCAAATATGTAAGAAGATTATAAAATACACAAAAAGAGCATTGGCATTTACACTACTCAAAAAAGCAGAAGTATACTTTGTACTTGAACAGTTAAAAAAATAAATGGCTCGCCTGCCTAAACGATGCCGTTGACGTTAACATCATTCCGCAGTCCAGAAAGCCATGTTTTGTAAATAGAACTCAACGCAGCTTCAAACGATCCTTATTAAGTACCCCTATTATATCATTACAAAATAATGTATCTGGCATATCTTTAAACGTGCTGGTACAATATAATAAATGTGTGTAAGTATATCGTTTGGGTATCTGTTTTGCCGTAGCAAATCAATAGCTGAAGAACCCGCTAACTGCACTGAGACGTCTTTATCATGTCCTGTATTTACAACCTGAAGCATCGCTGTAATGAAAAAATAAAAATCTTGGAGAGGCAGAGGGTCCGTTAAGGACGATGCTCTCCATTTAAAGAGGAAAGGAAAAAAGACTTCTGTCAGTTCTCTCTGGAAGCCTCACTCGTCTAATCTGTGGTGTTTTCGACATTCACTTCATTTACATACTAAAATTACCTTTAGAGCAAGACCGGGTATACCGTCTACCATATGTACAAAAAAACTGATGTGGAAATCTCCACTGAATTGAAGTCGAGAAAGTCCTACTTCTCTTGAATTAAAAGGCAAATCAAGTTTCGAGAGGGAAAGGACACAGCGGGAACAAATCAAGTGACAGTCGAACGCCTCACAATTAAGTCTCACGCTCATCACGGTAATGACTGCAACATCAACAACAATGAAGTGAAATGGAACAAAAGAAAAAGAAAAAAAGGACCACGTGTATGTAAGTAACATCCCATACAAATAGCTATGCAAGCACCAGTCAGTCTAAGGAGGATGGACGATTATCAAGTCAATTACATTTTACACAACAGTTTTCTGTTATAACAGTGGCAGATAAATAAATTACATTAAAATATATTCACATGTTGTGTATAATGGCTCTTTGACAGGCAAGGAGAAACCTCCTATGTGACCTTTGGGGTCTCGGGCCGGTAGTCCTTCCTCTCGGATGTGTTGCGCTTGACTTTGGCCGCAGCCGGTTGGGACTCCTGATTCAGAGAGGGACTGGACTGGGACTTCTTCAGTGCCGCATCGTTATCTTTACCGGTCAGGAGCTCCTTCATCCCTTCCTTCAACAGCTTCACGTACATCTCATAGCGGTTCTCCTGTAAAGGTAAACAACAAATCATCAAATGCAGCAGTCTGGAACACATCAATCAATCAATCAATTAATTAAATTATGAAGTAAACTGTATAAACTCAACTGTTAAGTAATACAATGTCATTAAATGACAATCATCAAAAAATGTCCCAGTAAAAGAAAGCAAGAGACTTGGTGAAAGCTCAAGATGTTAGAAGTTATTCATGTACAAAAGTCTTAAGCCACCCCTCATGTCTTTAGATTGTGCTTTGAATTAGCTTGGTCCAAAAACACAATTTTATGCCTGTCAAAGTGTCTTATATCTTGCATGTTGAGTAGATTACTTGAAAGAATTGGTAACAAATGTTGGCAGTTGGCCAATGACCTAAAGTTACAAGAAGCCTAGATAAAGAACTTTCAGCCAGACAGCATTCAGCAACACCAGTACACTGATCACAGCCTGATCATCTGAAACCAGCTACACCTGTTCCTTCACAGGTTCAGGCCTTAAGTTAGATGTGCTTTGCTTTAATGATTCCTACATAGTTCACTGTGTGGCTTGAGAAAATTGGCAAGGTTCAGGGACTGGACTGAAAATAGGAGTCTTTGAAAGTCCTCCTCAAGACCACCTGAAAAATATAAGACAGTATTGCTCTCTGAAAACAACAGATGAAGAAATGTGGGGTGGCTAATGGATTTTTTTACTGAAGGTGTTGATGACGTTCACATGAAGTTCTGAAGAATATTATGAGATATAGAAATGAATTCAGATGATGTGGGATGCTGTATTACGCTCTGGTTTCATCCCAATGCAACCACAGGTTGACTAACCATGAGAAGCAGTCCTCAGAAAACACAGGTTTTTTTTTGTTGTTATTGACAATCGGTCTACCTTTGAGGGCAAGCCTGGTCTTTTATAGTGTTTTGCGGCAGGGTGCTGCTCTCCCATAGCATGAGATAGTCTCTTGAATAACGAAGATAGAAACCACTAAGAATCCTTTCAACTAAGTTCTTCCTAGAAATCTAGAAACATCCTGGATATATTTCAATGTCAATAATACATTAATAAACAAAATAAATAAAATGAATAATGACAAAAGATCATCAACTGTGACAGTATGGTGTAATGAAGATAATAATTACATGTGGTTCATGCAGGATATAATGAAAAATGTCAAACTATACTTAGAAATGTGCTGGGTAGACTGTGCACATTGGGTGGTCTTTAATGAGGGATTGGGACAGTGACAGGAGAGGCTAGAATACTATGTGCTGGCATGTTATATATGGAGGCGAAGTTGACTACAGCATGCCGTGCTCCCGTGTCGCGAGCTGCTGTCAGAATGTGTCTATTATACCTGCAGAGAACATGCAGCCTTTAGACTGTGTCTTACAAGAAAAGGTTACTGGATTTCAAGGCTTGAACTTAAATGCCTCAGGTCTGCAGAAAGATATATTTGCTCCAATTTATTAGACACATTACAGACTGTATTATACTGCGTATTAAATCAGGATCACAGTATTTACCAAATCTGATGATAATGTTACATTTTTCAGGCACTGGTACTCTAAGCTAAAAGGACGGCTTGTTTTGATTGGCCTGTTAGATCATTGTCCTCTTCTGTTTTCCTCATTTTCTGCTAGTTGATTCTGTATGCTGATGATGTCTATGTGGAGGGGTGAAATAAGGGGTGTGGTCACTGTGTAGGGATACAGAGCTCGACAACACATGCCGCAGGACACAGAATATTAGAACCAGGCATGTTCAGCTTTGAATTAACAAACAGAACAAAACCAAAATGAAAATGCCCTAGAAAGTCTTTTTTGGTAAAAGGGTTTGTTTTAACAAACCAGTTATGGAGAAGAAGTATCTAGAATTCCGTTTTTTGATAGTGGCCATAGTAGAATAAAATGTGATTAAAACAAATACTTTTGTGTATATCTGGTGTTTTCTGAAATGGTGAGACCTAGATAGCTCACTTTCTTATTCCAAAACCACATCCATGAGTGGGCATTAGCTGCAGTTAGAGCGGTATGTTGTGGTAAAGTATTTTTACAGAAACTATTTGGGTGAATATAAACATAGTGTTTGTTAGATTTACAGCTCTAGCACTAAACTAAATTAGCACATTTTAACACGGGTGGGAAGTGAAATTATATTTTTGCCATATTACATTATTGCATAAACAGACAAACAACTCCAGAAATTAATCTGTTTACCACGTATATGCTAGTATAATGGATATTTACAAAAATACAAAATTCCAGAGAATTTTGTCTATGGAATATGTAGCAAAGCCTAAGATTAAGAAACCAAATAAGATACATACATTTGGAGAATGAAAATAAAGGCAATTACCAAGTTTGAAATGGAACACAATACAAGACTTAACAAAGTGTGCCCTTTCACACAAGCTGTGGTGTGAAGGCTGTAAAGTTGCAGCTATGCAGGCTAATGTGGCTTTGGGCCATTGATTAAAACTCTCTGGACAGGGCAGCCTTTAATCACTCAACAGTAAGACATACTGACAGGGCTATTGATCTCTCTCCAGCAGGCCAAAAGGGGGTCCAGGAGAATTGATCACTTCACCAAACTGCAGAGAACAGTTTATTTCAGCCATTGCATCGAGTTAATAAATGTGTGTACACAAGATTGCACAGAATGCACATGGGAAACACAGAATGCACATGGGAAACTCTAGCTCTGAGAAACACTGGGGCAGGCTGGAGTAGACAGAGAGGGAAAGAAGAGATGGAGAGATGGTATTGATTAATTGGACCTGATTGTGATTCTGTTAGTGGGGCTTTGTCTCAAATAGTCAGACACCAGCGATGTGGAGATCTAAGAGACCTGTCCTCCACTGGGTTTCAAGCACCCCATCGGCAAGATCACTCCATCTGTGCCCAGTCAAGAGCTGTGTGAAGTGCAGCTCTAAAACACTGGGAACGCTGCCAGGTCTGGTTCAGGTAGCAGACAGCAAGACTAGGACCTTTCGCACATAGCTGGAAGCGTCACATTTCAACAACCCAACAGATAT
Source organism: Ladigesia roloffi (assembly GCA_037577295.1). Taxonomy (NCBI): domain Eukaryota; kingdom Metazoa; phylum Chordata; class Actinopteri; order Characiformes; family Alestidae; genus Ladigesia; species Ladigesia roloffi. The sequence continues at coordinate 4,017,595 of JBBKCR010000034.1, read as the reverse complement.
TCTGTAAATTAACCGTCTTCTTTCATTCTGAACAATCGGAGCATTAGGTGAATACACACTACTGCGCAGGGCCATTTGTGGATTCAATTTTATGTCAAAATGGCTGATGAATACAAGCTTTTTAAGGAAACATCTTAAACCTAAAATGACACAAAAACACTAAATACAACATAAAACTGATCAGTGTTTAATTAGTTCATTCTTTTCTTTTGTGAACCTACTGCTATATTGACTCTCCCATCCTTCCCAACAATAAAAAGTCCTCCCAAAGCTCCCAGTGACTTTGTGTTCTACTTCAGACAAATAACAATATCCACACAAGCAATTACTATGCGCAGCTTGCTGACGGCTAAACTTTGTGGATTAGTCGGTTGGTAGAACTGGTAGAATCCTCAATTACTCATATAATTAGAAGCGACAGCTCTGGCATACTATTTGTGCCCAAAATGATTTATAGATTTGTTTAGGGAAATATTACTTGGGTTCATACACTTTACTGAATAAAATTTGCTTCATTTGTAGTTTATAATCTTATGCAAAAGTTTGGGAGCCCCTTATAAAATGATTTTATTTGTGAAAATAAGAACATTCTAAACAGGATATTAAACAGGAGTTTTTTATATATATATAGTTTATTTATATAGTTTATAGTTTATATAGTTTATAGTTTACTTTATCTACCCAAGGCGATCAACTTGGCAAATGAATAAAACCTGTGCACTAGTTGAA
>JBBKCR010000034.1:3995291-4016766 GCA_037577295.1 Ladigesia roloffi | reverse complement strand
ACATTAGCATAACATGCCATTTTGACACTACTTCACTTTAAAGTGGTAGATCCTGATTCAGATTTGCATGCTGGTCTAATGTGTCCCTTTGCTAACTGTGCAGCTGTCTGGAAGTATCGTGCCTCTACTGCAAATCATCTCATTACTACAGCGAGCACACACACCATCTGCCATTCCAAACAGCTCATCATTCCATGTCAGACACTGCTCAATATGACAAAAAAATTAAGTGAATTATTGGATTTTAAATGATTTTTCACGTCACAGCATCAGTTCTCACCATTTGACAAGTTATTCAAAGGATGTCGAAGAAAACCGTGTTGAAACAGCTTTACATATTCTTTTATCAATTCCTTACGTTGTTCATTAGGATTAATGTGATAGATTTGAAATAAGATCGAGTTGCTTTTGATGTTGGACATCACATTCATAGTTGACCTGGGACAGCAAACTTTTTCATATTGGATTAATTCTATTTACTATATAATGCACAAATCAATAATACAACCTTTGTGAAGTTATTTCAGTGTGTATAAGTGATTTTATATATGAAATTGGAATAATATATTGCTAGTGCCAATAGTTAAAGCAGTGATCATTTTGGTGCCTCAAATCTTCAAAGCAAGCGTTCTTATCTCCGACTAGGAAAGATTAAAAACAGCACACAATCCATCATGACAAGATTAATCAGTCATCGAGGAGATCAAGCCCTTCTTTTCAACTGCATAAAAAGTATGGAACTACTTATCTTATGTAATCTGTCTGCTCTCGTTTAATGGTGGTGTTTTCAGCTGGTTTCATGCACGCTCTCCTGCAGCAGTTGTACCAGTCATTTCATTATACTTATTATCTCAAAGATGCAAGGTGTTGCGTTGCCTCTGCTGGCAGATTTAATCTGTGCATGAATTTAGCCAGACAGTTCCAGGGATGGTTATGTCTAAAGTAATGTTCTAAACGAAAGAGAGTTTTGGATTCGGTCACATTGCAGCACAAACTGGCTGCTGCTCACGTGGTAGCTTGTAGCTCTTCAGTACCCTTCAGTGACCTATTTGTAAATTCAACCATAAAGATTCTGACACTTCTGAAAGTGCTGAAATACACCATGGAGCAATACGCTCACTGAAACAAACACTGCTGAAGACACAGAGGAAGATCGAAATATTTAATCCTACCTGCATTAGTCTGCATTAACATCTTCACTTTGAACTTCTTCCAATTTAATTCAATATCACAAAAAGACAAACACATAGGCAACAAACAATGCATGGTACAGATTTCTTTAGGCAGACTAACATCTAATTCAGTTCATAATAAAACGTACTTTGTGGTGTCAAATAACACCACAAAGAAGCTTGACTTTCAACAAAGGTTGAAATGCATATTACGAGCTTCCAGAAAAGACTGTAAATTAAGTCTGAAGGCACAGACCAGTTAGCAGCTCTTTCTGGCAGAACTCCATGGATTGCGAGCCTTCAGCTCGGTTTGTACAGTGCCCAGCTGCTCACAAGCAACACAGCTTGTGTGTCAAAGATACTTCGAGTCTATGGATTGACATGACTTTCAAATTCAGCCTATCCTTAGCAGCAGGTGGAGGAGAACAGGGGGTGTGGCTGTGTGTGTGTGGCGGTGTGTGTGTGCCATGACTTCCTGAAATCTTATGTATTATTTCTAATGTTTCATGCAAAGCAAGATCTTATGGACAACATAGTATAAACAAAGTATAAACAAAGTACAACAAAGTATAAAACTGGAAACACATATTCAGCAAGTACTAACTCCAAGTTAGAATATATGAATCATTATGAAACACAGCTTAAAATAAACATGTTAAATGGCACAAGATAGATTCTGCTCAAGATAAAACCATGCCATTATGGTTGATGCTTGGTTGAACAATTTTGACAGACACGATGGATCATGCACTTTCTATCATGGTATTCATTAACTGGAGTCTTTTCAAACTGCTAATTAGGGCAAAATATGTGATTTATTACAAATATGTGTGGTTGAGCCATGCAAAGTGGTTAAACATGACCTTCCACCTTTTTCAAATGAAGTGTGGAGAAAGAAAGTGTGGGAATATGATTATATGTTTTCATATTATTATGATAAATTACACCACAATGCACTTTTCTGACTATACTGCATTCATCACCCGTGCTTCACTGCACTTTTTTTGTAGCATTTTGTAATTGTGGCACTTTCGTTGGGGTGGTGCGCTTTTTTGTTACAACATAATCATCTCACAAAAGCCAGATATGGTGAAACATTATGCGTAACACAAAAATTATTTTTGCCGTACTGTTCAACCTTAACAGAAGGTTGTGGTAAAGAATAGAGAGTGCTACAGAAAATGCTGCACACAGCTTTCAAAAAACACTGACAATGTAAGTAAACGTAAGTATGACCTCTTTCTTTTTCCTTGACCTAAGTGCTCATCCAGTAAAGTCCAGTAAATGAGACAGGCACGGTTCAGTGGAGCAACCGTCAGCAAACAAATGAGCTTATTTCTGTAAAATCCAGGCAAGCTCAGCCCTGGCACTCTCCAAAAAAAAATAAAAAAAGGCAAATACGATGTGCACAAGACATCAGTCAGTGAGGTGATTTAGAAATTGAATGAACAGCAAAGGCACATTTAAACATTTGGCATAATTTATGGGAGCTAATCCTCATACCTCAAATTCCAGGTAGTGCTCTTTCAGGCGATACTCATCAATCTCCTTGGCTTTGACCTTCTTATCTGGAGGGTAGGATTTGTGCTCAGCTAACTCTGTGGAGATGTGCTTCAGCTTGGCCTCATGTGACTTCAGCTGCTCCTCCTGTAAGATTATGATAAGCTCAGATGTGATTCACAAACCTGTATTATCATGTGTTTACTGTGATTTTAAATATTAACATACTTTAATTATTGTAGTAATTATGCTGTATGGACAAAGGTTTTGCGTGCCCATTCATTTTGTTGAGCATTTATGAGGTCAAACACTGATGTTGGATGAGGTGGACTAGCTGGCAATCTCCATTCCAGTTCATCCAGAATCATCAATGGAGACATAATTTTTTAAGCGTTATTCATGCATATGTAACTACTTTGGTATACACACTTAAGAATGAGAGCATTTGTAATTGTGTGTGTATATATAATTTATATGAGTATAAACTGATTAATTAAATCGTTTATTTTCTGTCTCCAGTTATTTCTTACTAGGGTCACTGGTACCAAGACACTATTCCAGTGCCAATAGCCACGCAAGGCTGGGACTATGCATATAAATAACATCTATATTTCTCATATATACAGTCAATGGTTTCCAACTCCTTCACAATTGTAGCCTCTCACTCTCACTACTGTTCATACAGTTTCTGGATCCTTGTTACACTAGAGAGCCTCAATAGGAACTGAAGCTTTCAACATTGCTGTAGCTTTGATAGTTTGTCTGCTGATTTATCCAAGTGTGGTCCATTTGTGCAAAACATGCTGCTGCCATATTCTGGCAAATAAATGAACTGGAACCAAACCAGTGATAATTAAATCAATTAGACAGGACTTATAAACAAGTGGCATCAAATCAGAGATATCTAATACTAGAATGTTTAACCTTCAGAACACAGGAAGTAATAGAAAATTATCTGAAACTGGTGTTTGCTCTCCTACTCTTTTGCCGTTTACTGCTTTTCCGTGAAGTGCGCTGCCGCTCGGCCGCTCTCCGGACCCCCTCCCTCGCTGCAGGTTTTCCCCGCCCACTTATGGGTGGAGACTATCCGAAAATTCTTCCAGGTTCAATGATCTTGTGATTTTTACATTTGATTATTAGAGTTAAAATGAAAGAAATCTGGCCCTTTTTTCTGTTTTTTATGGGCATGTGGGTGTGACGCCTACTGTCTGTGACAAGTCAGCAGATCAGAAAAATGTAAGTGCCTCAAAAAATGACTTTTGTGTTACTATCCCAGTTACGTATGAACCAGCTTGCTCGTTTTGTTTTGTAAGCATTGGTGGGGCGTGGCCAGAAAACAGCTTATTTGCATAGAAGGGACAGAGCCCTGAAACCGTTCGCTTTAAAAGAGACTGAAACTGTGAAGGATAAAGGTGGTAGATCTTTTTATGCTAGAGTGCTTTTGTGCAAAGAATTTAATGAATTTTATGCTTTGTATAGCCCACATACCTATTTCAACTTGTTTTTTTTTAAGTGAGTTTTGCATAGTATGTCACCTTTAAAGAAGTGAGAACTAAGTCAAACAACTAAGAGAACTAATTAAATGAGTGCCCATAAATAATCTGTTTGTACATAAACACCACGAGAAACAGAAACACCCTAAGGAAAAACTTTTAAAATCCAGCACGTGTAACGATTGACTCGCTGTTGAGAGAGAAGCCTAGACATTCAAGGACTCATGACTGAATAGACAAGTGCTCTGACGTCACCTGAGACATCCTGGTGGTGGTGGCTGGTAGCAGCGGGCGGCTGAATTTCTTCTGTGAGCCAATGGCAGCGGGGAAGGAGGGTGCAGAGAACATGGCTGCCACAGAGTTGATTATTCTGATCCATGACTCCATCTCCTCAGGGCTCCTGCAGGGGAAACAGATGTGGTTTTGTCAACTGTCAGCACTTGGTACGCAAACAGCAGAAGTTTTCCGCCGTCCATTAAGTGGATTGAGATATGGATACTTGAAAAAGATTCCCAGCTAAAAGAGAATGGAGTGGTAAAGTTTCAAGAGATATTTGTTTACAACAGAATGTACTTTAAATTACATTAAGATTCATCACATATTCTCACTGTATCTCATCTTGTTGTTTGCTTGTGTCAGCAGCGCAAGACGCAAGTAAACATTAAGAGAGCAAAACTGCTGGGTTTATATGACAGTGTTCTTCAATGACCCAATTAAGGGGCTGCAATATTTTACAAGAATGTCACGGGCTGTGCTTCTCTAATTAATGCATTTAGGAAATGGCCTCTGAGGAGAGTTCCAATTTTTCTTGTTGATAAGAACCTTTATTTAGTTTTGCATGAGTACTGGCTTAAGCAGTTGGAGAAAAAAAAACAACAATGGCCTGGATAGACTAAGAGGGGCGATAAATGTGTTTTCACTATGCTTGAACCCAAGCATGAAATTAGCTTCTTGCTCTGTGGGCAGAGCTTTTTCTTCCCTTAGTCTCAGGGGCGGTGTATAACGGAAAAGGTCTGTCTCAGACAGCAGGACAGTGACTCTTACTGGGCTTGGAAGAGGAACACTCTCCAGTCAGCCGTCTTGAGCTTCAGCACATTGGGCTTCTTCTCGTAGTCTACAGCTTTGATGGCCAGGGCATGGTGCACGCTGATGGCGTTCTTCAGATCCTCTTCAGACAGGGCTTTCTCAGGTTTGTACTCATCCTGTGTGAAGGCAGGAAAGTGCTCAATGTTGGCAGGAATAATTCAGATTACTATGAGGTGTCATTTTGTTATAGTAAATTCCAGGTCCTGTTTTGATTGAGCTGGGTTTTATATTGTTTTTTTTAAATATATATAAATGAGTTTGTTAATGGATTTAACACCTTATTAATAATATTAAACGGTAATAAAGAGGAAGTGACCTGTTGTATACAATAAAGTTCAGTGAATGGCAAGATCTGGGAATTTCAGATAAATGTTGACTCACTATCTGGCAAGTGACTGGTCACTGCTGATTTATAGTTTCTAATAACTGTTGATAAACTATGAATAATTTTTAAATAATCCATTACATCTTTAGAAGACTGGTGTTTATTATGAAGTGGTTCTCAAAACACTGCAGTCAAAAAAGCTATTTCAAACTTGCAAGACATACGTTTATAAGGGTGGTTGGTTATAATGGTGGTTAGTTAACTATTGGAAGCCAAACCATTATCTTATACCGCATGTAATACATTCTAAAAACATTTTATTTTAGTCAGTGTATGACTATACAAGTATCAATTTTTATATCCTCATAACCATTACCACTTCTTCTAGCTTTGACTAATAATAATGCATGAGAGATACAACTGTATCTCTAATTTCAGACCACTTTTCAAAAAACTCACTTACGATAGGAAACTCACAACTGTGAGTCAAAACATTCAGACACACACCACATAAAACCCCCATTGAAATTCAGATAACTTTGTATTACTCATACATTAGTCAGGACCCCACCTAGCTGGCAACAGCTGAACAGAAAAAGGAATAAAAGAACAAAACAGGGAAAATAAATGAAAGCAGAGAGTATGAAAACACTAGCAAGGAGAAAGTCACAGAAAAAGAACCCATTCTGTCTTTCCAAGGAGTGTGAAAAATTTTAAAACCAGAAATGTACTGCCTTTCCTGTAGGGGGGAAACTAATTATATAAGTACATTAATCAGGGCACGACTTCATCTATTATCAGTTAAGATAGGAAGATTGGGAAGGGGCGTCTAGGTTTCATTCATTTAATTTTTTGCCTAGAAGTGTTGGAATGGTCACTTCGCAAGTATTCAAAGAGAAAACTAAGAATCCATAACTTAGATAATGCATCAAACAAAATGAGTGGGTTACACAGCAGTAATTATCCCAACAACATGAATTACTACTAATAATGCAGCTTTCTGCTTGAATTATTCTGCTTGGAACATTTATAAGCACACTATACATCCAACAGTCTGTAGAAACCTGCTAACCCAGTAGTTTACTTTGGATTTTTATACAGGATTTGCTGCATTGCCACTACTCTTCTGGAAAGGTTCTACATTGGATGTTGCTACGTTTCTGTGAGGATCTGATTGCATTCAACCACTTCAACCCATCCAAAAGGGACAGAATGGAGATAATTTACTCCATATAATATGGTTTCACTGCTCCACAGTCTAATTCTGAGAGCTTTACATGCCTCTAGCATTAGGTCATCACACCCAATGCCATGCATCCGCTAGAGGGGTCTGATGAGATTATGTGTGGCTTTTTCAGAGCATCTCATTTCTGTTGACAACACTTTTCTATGGAGATTATACATGAACGCCTGTGTCAACAATGTGCACCTTAAAATGCAGAAATCACTCATTTTACACGGGGCTCTGAACACTTTTGGACAAATGCTTCTCTTTTCTTTCCCATTTAAAGTGGAATGAAAAATAATTTGTTATATCTACTGTATACTTTGTTGCATTTGTTTGAACTAGAAACAGGTGTTGCAAATTACAAAAGAACAACAATACAACAACAGTACAAATAAAGATATGAAGATGAGGATGCTGTAGATTATGATTCTAACTGTTATTATGAAATAAACCAAAAAATACCATGTAAATAAGCATGTTCACGTGTGGTCTAAGACAAAATGCTATCACTGTATGATATAACTTTTCAGATACTCTAACACATTGCACAGGCCAGGGTAAATAACTGAGTGGGAGGTGTTCTGAGCGCTTGTGGCTACAGTGAGAACTGTAAACTAGGCCAGTGTGGAGCAGTGGAGGCTGGGTTAATATGAATTCGCCACTGCTGCAGCCGCCGGCCACGCTGAGAGCTGTGTGGAGAATGGCAAACAGTATCGACTCGCTGTTGAGAGTCAATCTGTCAGGTGTGATGTCAAGGTTATCATTTATCGTTTCAAATTCCAGGCCTGCATCTGCTCTCCTGAAAAGTTCAGTGGCTCTCAGAAGCTTGCAGCTTTGATGGACTTCACTGACTGTGCTTCTGGTGAAGCTCTGTGCTCCCAGCCTCGACAACTTCAAACGCATCGTGGAACGAAGGTGAAATGGAAACTGAATTCACAAAACTATAATTTATGCAAATGTTTACATGAAAATGCCCCAAAAACCAATATCCTATTGGTTATAGGATATATAAAAAAACCCACATGACACCACAGCTCAGGAGCTGATAAAAGCCGGAATGAACGAGATAAAAATGCAAACATCACGAAGCTCACAATAAAAAGGAAAACAGAGAGAAAGAGTGAGAGTAAGAGAGACACATAGAGAAAGTGGAGAGAGACAGAGCAAGATGGAAGAGAGAGAGAAACAGAGAGAAAGAGAAGGTGATAGAGACAGTGAGATATATTGAGATGAAGAAAGTGAAAGCAGGAGAAAGAGTGCGACAGAGACAGAGAGAGAAATGGAAGGAGAACGAGAGAGAGGAAGAGAGAGAGGCAGAGAGAGAGAAAGCAAGAGAGACAGAGAGAGAAAACAGAGGGAAAGAGAAAGAGAGCAAGAGAAAGTGAGACAGAGAGAGAGTCACAGTCTGAAAGATCAGACGCAACATCATCTCTTGAATTCCTTCCACATTTGAAAGACTATGACACATAATCCTCAAAGGCACACAGTAAGGCGGTGTTGGAGACAGACGCGGGTGATTGACAGAATAAGTGAATCTGTGTCGTGTTCTGATAAGTGTGAGGCGAGACTGTGACCCTGCCGCCTCCACAGAAAGTCACAAGGTCCGTTTCAAATTAAAATTCAAAACGATCCTTCACTTATCCTGATCTGCTGATGAGCCAGCGAGATTAATTTAGCATGATTGCAACTCCTCCGTTAATGTAACAGGCACAACGTTCAGTGACTGACACCGCTGTGGAGCGCCCTGGCTGGCACCGAAATCGGCCACAAGTCCAAACGTAGGCACTAACACTGCCTGTTTCCTAGCAATCCACTCGCCGCCGTGTCCCCCACATGACACCACAGCTCTGGAGCTGATAAAAGCCAGAATGAACAAGATAAAAAAGGCAAACATCACGAAGCTCACAATAAAAAGGAAAATGCAGGCTCCTCTTTATGATTGGTTTGGTTTCAATGCAAACCACTGGTTTCCACAGCATTCTCAGCCTAATGTGGGTCTAAAGAGAAAAAAAATCTATTATATTTATTTTTTCAATGCAATTTTTGATTGTGAATGGAAATTCTAATGAGATTTAGAGCTATATAGCTCTACTTCTAAACTACACAACAAAAAGATGTCTGCAAATAGCTAAACAGGCCTTCAAATGATTGAAATTTTATACTTTACAAACAATTTCAAAGGTTCTCAAAGGTTACCCCTGAGAGCTTTGGGTTTTGGTTTATTGAAGTGTAGTATCCTATATTTTGGTTCTGGCCAGGAATTTCTAAACAGTGTATTTTATTTTCTAAAGGGAAATAGGCTACTATAACGAATCTATTAAGAAACAAACAAAAAGCAAAAGATATCCAGATCATTTAATGGAGGGGACAATAACCACATTTGTTTGGTTTTAAATTTTCGAACCTGTGGTAAAGTTTCTATTCAATTGTCGATGGTTTACATGCTAAAATGTGTTGATTCTACACAGCTCTAATTAAAAGTGCACATAAACATCAATAATATAGTTTTACATTCTGACACACTATTTCATGGAGGGCTGGGTCAAAGTTTAGCAGTATCACTACATGGACTTTTATTTGATTTTGTTAAAAGTAAAATAAAAAAACAGCAGCAGTGTTAAGAAACACTGCTGTTTGTACTTTGTACTTTAATTTGTACAAAATGTATTTGTATGCAAAAATAAAGTGTGTTTTAATTTAGAAATCAATGTGAGGTATTGTAACCACAACAGAAAACTAAGCACTAAGCAAATAATTTAAGAGGCACAGGCAGCAAATGTTAAAACTACGGCATACGTGCCGAGCTGAAAACTAGCACTAAATACTACAGCTGACCGTCCACAAAATTAAACTGAAAATACATTTATATTCACAAGGAGCAGTTTAATTTATATTCATAAACCGTGACAACATGGGCATTTATTTTTGAAGCATGTCCATTTTAATTTTCTAATGAACAGGTCTCAGGTACAGGTACTGGGGCCATCAATTGAAAAAATATGAGAAGAAAAAAAAAAAAAAAACCTAGAGCCAGAAGCTAGAGTTCAATTTTACCCTAATGGTCCTCATGCTCTGTTCATTTGTTTTCACAAGAACATGTGAATGACTGCTCTCGGTTTGTGGTAAATGTTTTTGCAGAAGAAAATAGAGCCTTGTTATTGTTAATGAGGATATTAAATGCATAATGGAAAGCAAGCATCAATGTTTATTGCTCTGAAAACATTAATAATTCAAAATAAAATATGTTGAACGTTCCACATGTTGATGGGCATGCAAATGAAGAATAGTAAAGCACTGCAGGGTCCCATATTTAACAGCAGCTACACAGCACTGCGCCAGCAGTGAACAACTGAGACCGGCTCGCAAAGAATGACTGATAATCATCTCTCCGCATCGCAACCGCAATCAAAATGCTGAATGTCGGCTACATTAATCTTTTATAGAGAAGGTCGAAGCAACTTACAAAAAACACAAAAAAGAAGATCAATTACATGCATAATTAAAGCAAAAATAAATGAAACATTTACCCTTCTAGTATGTTTGGGTGATAGGGAACAACTATACTAGATTTTTTATCTTGTTAAAAAAAACTATCAATAGCTTAAAAAATGTATTATTGATATTCATGCAGTGGCTCTGTGCTCTTTAAGTAACGATAATATCCACAATGTGCTCAAAAAGGTATTGTCCCATACAGTAGCATATCATAATGGTAAATGTGGTCATCTTCTCCATCTGCTCCTACTAGGTTTATATAATATTAATATGATGTGTTTTAACATTATATCAGGAAATAGTAATGATACCTTTTGTAAATACAGGATCATGCCTTTCAGAACAGCATAAAAGGTCTTCCAGCCTCGCTTTCCTCTCGGTGCTAGAACAGACAAGCAAGAAGTATTTTAGTTACATACATACATACATACATACATACATTTGTACATGTGTACACAAAAGTGTCTGTAATGCGCCTTGCCTGCTTGAGTCGAACCAGATATCAGATGGTATTTGCATATTATATACACACATATAATGCATATAAATGTGTGTTCATCAGGCTATGTAAGAGAAAGCGGTAGGGATAATATGCATTACAAATTGCTATCGCATTTTAGTTAATTCATAGATAATTTTTTCATAGAGAATTCAGAGAGAAACATTTATGTGCATATTTTAGCAGTGTATTTAGCCACAAAACTACATTTTCAGAGGACAAGGCAAAAAAAAAGTGACCAGGCCTTCAAAGTATTGAAATTTTACACTTTACAAACACTTTTTATCAAAACACAAAATGATGGAAATTGTCTGACCAAATATCAGATGTGTGGAACCATGTAAAATTTATTAGGGGATAATAACAAGTAAGTTCTAATAACTGTTCATTCAATGTGCTAAGATTGGCGTGAACGCCCACTAACTTCTTCAGTACAGCCCCTGTCAGCTTTGGGTTTTGGTTTACTGAAGTGTAGCGTCCTATATTTTGGTTCTGGCCAGGAATTTCTAAATGTTTTTACATCAAGTGGCCGAGCAACTGACACAGGCCTACCATTCTGCAGTACAATTAGACATTTATGTGCATTAACCTTAAATCTGTCTTTCAGTAAGTGCCATAATAGATCACATTTATAAGCACATTTTAGGAGCTTTTGGGAGTCATCCAAACCCTTCTGCTCTTGTCTGCCCATCAGAAACCTCATCTTCCCCTGTACCTCAGTTAACACAAGTACTCTGGTGAGGAAACTGGCGTGCATACTTGCATTATGATTTGTTGGATCAGAATGCAGCAATGTCACACATAAGCCCTGCTGTTTTTAACTCCACTATAAACAAGGTCCATGAGCCCCATGGGTGGTGTTAGCCTCACTGGCACTGAAGGTATTAGAGGCCTGAATCTGAGAATGGCAGGCATGCCTGTACCTGGGTTGGCGCCACTAACGCGCATCGCTAATCGCCAGCACTTTGGCTGTGTATGGATGGAGACACTGCTGCTGATCCAAGACCAATTTCTTTAGTTACTAAGGTCAAGGTCAGAAACTGATTCAAGATCAGTTTTTGACTTTGAATTGAGCAACTGAAGAAAATGTATGGTCTGAAAATTAAAGCTGCTTCATGACCGGCCCTGTTGTCTTAAGATGGTCTATAAAATGTTGAATTATTCAAGATCCTAGAGACCTGCAATAGTGCGAGATGAGCGTTTTTTTGTTAAAACCCTGCCAATAGGTTCTGGCAAATTACAGCGATAGATCAGCATAAAGCCAACAAGTGGTGGAAGCTTGTGATTAATTAGTATTAGGTAAACTGCATAAAATTGCCCAAGAGATGGCTCACACTGGGAGTGGTTTATGTGGCCCTTTTCTGTTGTTCATGTGAGAGGGATGTTTTGAGCTTTGAGGTTTGCCATCTGTGCACAATATAGATACAGAAGACCGTAATGTAGGAGAATATAGTGAGAACATGTCTTACACTGTAGACAAACGAAAGTGGCATTGCTCAACTCTGGCTTGGTGATAACAACAGCACATTTTATTTACAGTAGCATTTGAAGTATTTTGCCTGAACATACGGAAAATTAAAAATGTCCTTGCAAGTCTTACCAATGTATGGCTAAACTAAATGACCATTTCTGCTGTAACATGGTGGTTATGAGCCAAATTGTACCAGGGAACACAAAAACAATAGAAAGAATTCATCACAAAACTTCTATGTAAAATTATGTATTATCCAGGATAAGGAGGTAATAATGCTTCAGCTGTTGCTGGGGATTGCATGACCTTTTTAAAGATGGCTGCTAAAACACAAGAACAGAGGATTATTGTGGAGAATTTGTTTTTCTTCTCCCTATCAGTTTCTAATAATAGGAATAACTCTCTGAATATTTACAGTGTCAGAGTCACTTTAAATGAAACTTCACACAATGCAGATGAACTGATTATATACGCTGTCTAAGGGCAAGTACTCAGACTACTACTAAAGCTTTGAAAAAATTAAATGCTTAATGTTTTACAAACAGGCTGTTGACTACTCATGGTGTTAAGAGTATAGTGTAATCTGTATCATGGTGCACAAACACACATGGGAATGAAAATGACACCTGTGTACAACCCCAACTATTTGGTCTCAAATGCATCTGTAAAAAGTATCAAATTAAAGTAAAATTCAAAATTCCTCCATCAGGACTGCTACCAAGGCTTTTAGCTTTCTGCACTTCTGTCTATTTTCATAACCCACACATTATACAGTTTTGAAAATAGAACAGCAAGTGTAGGTAATGACAATGCAGTGTTTGGGATAATAAGTTGGTCACAGGCTCATAGCTTCAGTGAGCAAACTTCACACACCAAATAGTTTTTGCTGCATTTTGATTTTTCACTTTAAGGAAAAGGAGCCACCTGTGAGAATCTCAAATGAAGCATTTTCAAAACATTTGTGACCTTTCCTATGATACCACATTCAATTTTAGGCCACATCATTCAAAGCGCTGGTATCATATAGGGAAAAGGAAATTGCTTTCTTTGAGTACACAAATGCCATGGCCACAAACTTCAAAGCTGGACTTTAATTCTCTGCCATTTTGGCAGAAATAAGCAGACCACTAACAAGTAAGCAACTTTCTTTTCCACTCCTTATGCACGGGGCGAAACTCATTAGACAGAAGAGATAAGCAGACTTGAAAAACGAGAAAGTGATGCCAAAGCCCATCCATTAATGTCTGGTCATTAGCGGTCCAGCATTCAACCTGCTCTTACTGCCAGCACATATTATACTGCAGTTCTTTTAATGACCTTTTCCTTTTCGGCTTCACTCCTAAATTTAAGCTCCAGTCTGCTGGATTCAGCTTACTGTTATATTTATGCAAGAAGAACAGGCGATTCTGGGAGTTGAGACAGACTCTCCGAATTCAACTATGTTGGGACAGTAACAGTTGTACTGGATCAATATTGTTTTGAAGCACATGCACATTCAAACCCAATAAAGGAAGCACATCTGAGAGAGATGGAACATAACGGGGAACATTTATAAAGAATATTGGCAGGAAAAAAGTATCAACTGCACCATTCATGCTCACAAATTCGATTACACGTCTTACTTTTCTTCCCGTCCATGTCAGCGTGGATTTTGCGAGCCAGGAAGCCTGTTTTGTGCACAGCAGCGTTGGGGTCATGGGCGATGTCCAAGAAAGGGTTGCTGCCGCTGCTGATCCTGCTGATCTTTGTGTGGGCATTGTCCGTCTTGTTATCCGCAAGTTCAGACAGTGATTTCTTCAACTCGTCCCCATCACTAAAAAAACATAGGGAAGTAACCTGTTACCTCTCTCTCTCTCTCTCTCTCTCTCTCTAGATTAGATTAAACATTTTATTCCAAAATGAATGACACTGGTGTATTCAAGGACCTCTGGGATTTTAACACTGCTCTGTTTTACATACACAGTGATGGTCATTTAAAATTCTCTGCTATGCTGCTGTGATGGGTTAGTTTTATTTGGTTGGGGTCTGTCCTGTTTGTTTTTTTTTAAATGACTGTTATAGTGGTTTTATTGGCGAACTGTTTTTTATACTCAACAAATTTTTAAACCGAATTGATATGATTTTTAACATGCGTTGTTTTTAATATTTTGTGGGTTTTCTTTTAGCTCAATTTTACTGGCAAACAATGTAAAATAAAGTCTTAAAATAAAAAAAAAACTCTCTCAAAGACACAGCCTATTTGGTTTTGCTGCTTTTGGAACCCAGCATGAGACAAAACATAATGGTGTTTAAAGCATTACTAAAGTCTCAGAGCAGTGTCTCTTCGTTTATCTATTTATTTATTTAGAGGTACTTACTAATTAATACTCTGCACCCTAATAGTCTAGTAGAGGTTCCTATTTGTCCTCTGGCACCACCAACAGGGCTAAACACTGTGCTTGTTTAGAATATTAATGGCTGTATATATGCAATTTCCCATTGGACAGTCACATAGAAGCATGCTAAAAAGTGATGGTGCTTAAGGAACAATTTCATGGACACTCAGTTTCCCATGTTTGCCTCTATTAAATCATTTGTACAGTAAAGTCTGTACTTGTGTTAATATGATGGAAATGGTATTCTGATGCAAAATAAACCATTGATAGGGTTGGTCTGAAGAGCATTTTTAGGCAATTAATTATCATTTGTGTTTCCAAACAAGTGGGGATAAGGGGGACGTTGCCTGGGCTCAGTCTTGAGCTAAAATTATCTGGGTGTGTTATCCTGTCATTCAAGTAAATAGTATTTTCTCCTGCTTTTATGATAAAATTGATGTTTTTTTTAAACATACAAAGGTATTCTAACATATTTCATAAAATGTAAATATTATCCAGTAATTAATTTATTCATTATCCAAGCTGTGGTCCTTAATATGAGTCCTCGGATGCTGGAACCTATCAGAACCTATAACAAAACCTATTTTGTTATTTTTATAATACATGCAATCATATTTGCCCCCAAATGGTACAGCCTTGTTTAGATGTGCATGAAAGAGATTATCTGCATTTTTCTCCTCACCCAGTTTAATCTGTGGCTGAATTCTGGCCAGTTAATTGTCTTCCTCATGCCCCTAATGCAAAATGTTTTGCTCACGCCCTCCTGTCATACTGCAGTGCTGGGCATAGCAACAAAAGATGAAGCATGGACACAAAACTGAGGCCAAAATCTGAGAGCCTAATGTTCTAAAAACACTGCTTATCTCCTTCCCTGCCAAATTTTCTCCTCCGAGACTGTGCTGACACTCCAGAACGTTTGAGGACAGTAGTATTATTTGACTAATGTAATCAGGTAAGCTTTGACAGAAATACTCTGTAGGGTGTGGCCAGCATGCAGTGAGCTGCTATTTACACAGTAAAGGTGGTGCATAAATAGCTTAAACATTAAAGGTCCTCGAAGAAGGAAAAAACACAGATCAGCCACAACATTTAAAGAATGAGAGGTGAAGCCAAGGTGCGGAATATATTAACCAGCAAGAGAACAGTCAATTCTTGGAATCACTGTCCATGCTAACCGCTATCCACCACTAAATTCACCTACAATCGGCACAGACCAATAGAAGAAGGTGGCATGGTCTAATAAATCAAGTTTTGGCTTGGCCAATCCCATCAGTATCTGTGAAATATCCTGGACGAATTAGTCCGATCCACAGAGGCCCCACCTCACAAGTTATTATGTGGAGGATTTAAAGGCTCTTGTGGAGTCTAATCCTCGATAGGTCAGAGCTGTTTGGTAGCATGAGGGGGACCTACGCATTGCAGGTGATATTAATGTAATCAATGATCAGTGTACACTAACTCAAAACTGACAGACCAGCTAACATTTCAAAAGTATATTTGAAACCACTGGCAAACACATAATACTTTTTAGTTTGCAGCTCATTTAACAAAGAAAACAGGCATTCTGTTGTAACTGCTGTTACTGTACTTGCCCATATCTCTAGAACAAACGAGCTTTTTTAAGCCGACTGGCTAACGGGCAAGATCTCCCGTAATACAACTGTCACGCTGAGTGTTACCGTTCCATTTGTAGAATTTAATGAAACCGTAATATCTCAAATAAGTATTTGAAGGATGATGAACATGGAGCCCATGTGGGCTGCTCTGTGGTAGGCCATCTGCCTCATGAAAAACTGCCCAGTCATTTAGTTCTCACCATCTCCCTCTGGCCGGCATTCTCACAATCAATACAGGTATCTTTAGAGTGTGTCCACAACCACATACACCCTCTTCACAGGGCTGACTATCCCTCTGTGCCATCTGAAGAGGTATACATGCCTTTCTTGATAGACTTGGACATTTCTTGACTTGGACTTGGACATTTCTTGATAGACTTGGACATTATTCCTGCTCCTGTGGTTTAAGATTTGACTTATGTACTGTAATTAACTACAATCTGATAAACATCTCAAATAAAGGCTTGTTGTGTTTTGTATAATGAAGAGACAGAAGTTTGCGCAAACAAATTGCTCTCATAAATAAGAGTATTACAGCTATAGTAACAACCGTTACAAAATAAAGTGCAAACAAGCCATCAGCATGTTTGTTTTTGTTACTTTTACCATAACAGTAAGAGAAATCCCTGTTTAAAGAGAACTCGTGAAAATTAAGAAGACTAAGAGCTAATGAACAGAATACAATAAACAGGCTAGCAGCTTTTCTAGGTTTGTTTCTTATTTTGCATTGCTCTTGTTTCCTCCCTGTTTCAATTTGTGACCTTGTTCTTTACTAAATCCATTTGGTTTTGACTATTAACAGCTCGTGTTTGTCTCACAACCACAACAAAACATTATTTTTAATCTACCAAATAAATGCATCACTGGCACTGAATATTCTTTTATTTTTTTTAAAGCAGATGAGTTCATAAAATGGCAGAAATAATATTTGTTTTTTGTGTCTGCATCAGAAAAGTAACATAGCAAGGCTTTTGATGTTCCTCGTGTGTGTTGGCCAGTAATTTTAATTTCAGATTATACTCTTAAGAACATGAAATTGACATGTCTCTGAGATGGGAGAATGAGAGGGGATGGATGTGTGTATATATAAACTAAAGTTTTAAAACCACCACCCTTCATACTGCTTCAGAATAAGCAAATAAGTCCCCTGTCCTTCTTCACTACTGTGCCATGTAAAAATCAGCAGAAGGCACTACATTTTATTCAGCAAGTCTTTTACACAGACTTTATGGAATAAATCATAAAAAAAAACATGTCCAACATAAAATAAGATTGCCAAAACCAAAGTAGACACACGCAGTGGCTTCAATTACTCCACAGATATGCTGTCTCTGCGAGTTTGTGACCATATGTCCCTATTCGGCCATAACTCATCTCATCGAGAATTCACAAATTTCTACAGCTGCATAAAGTGAGCAATGTTTACGGAGATGAGTTATTTGATCAACCTACAAAGGGAACTGGGTAATAAATTGCAGTAATTGGATGGGACTAGCACCTGTTCTCTGTCCTCGGGAGGCAGTTATCGCTATGAAAGAGAAAGGCTGGGCCTGGGTAGTGAAGAATGGGGCCAAAAAGCTTGAGGACAGTGAGTAACAGCGAGCAGCAGCACCATCAGTACCCCTTTTCACACCTACATTCCTGCAGTCTGCTGGGGAATTAGCTGCCTCTTTAATATGCTGACCATGTTATACCAACATATGTTATCTATGAGTGGGGGAAAAGAGAAGTACATCACAGGCCGAAGCAGCAACTAAACTTGAGAGTAGAGCTGCAATAAGTTTTCCAATAAAATGAATCGTTACATTTATTGCCAATTCCAAATAATCCAAATAATGGTGTATCATCAATTCCCAAAACGAGCTACACAGTTTCCTCTCTGTTGAATGGTGTTGCGAGGAAAATGATCAAGCTTGTGGTAGGCTTTGGAAATAAGCAGTGATAGAACATCTTAACCACCTTAAACAGAATCTGACATTTCATATCCCCAGAAAAGTTCTGGCAGACCTCATTAATCTAGATCAATATGTAAAACAATCATTTGTTCCAGTTTGGTGAAAAAGGCCACATATATGTGTTAACCTCTATATTTTGATTTAAGCAGGCTAAGTGCCCCTGAAGAACAATTATATCATCTCCTTCATAGCAAAACCTTAGAACATTCTGTGCTGCCCCGGCCAGAGTTTTCTTCCCAGCCTACATGGTTTTTCTTACTGATTCACTGGCTGACTGACATCCTCAGTTCAAACACGAATGCACAAGTGTCAACAACACACAGTGCTTTACACTTAATTCGGTGAAGTAAAGTTGATCTCATACTACTCTGCTTAGATTCAAATGGTACCAACATGTTAATTAAAACATGTTTATAAAAGAAATAAAAGCCTCTTTCTTATAACACGTACACAGTAATACCGGGGTGAGTGGAGCTTTAGTTTTCTCATTTCAAATGGAAATTCCCATCTTGCTGTATAAGCAGTGTAATTAAGCCATTTTCCATCATCATCTGTTAATACATGGTCACAAAATGTGCCCAAATATCAAAGTTAGCTTTGAAGAGTAAATCAAAAGTGAATTCAAAATTATGTCTTGTAAAATAGAATATGGTAATAGAATGTGGTATCATCTTAGAGTCTGATAGAGTCTATTTTTATACCCATAACCCATAACATCCCTAAAATCTGCTATTGTGCAAATATACAACTGTGCAAATCTATTTAAGCAATTGACACAGCATGTTAGAAATAAGAAACACATTTAATATCAAATTTTCATCCACTAACATCCCAAGTATGGTATTTACATACCACACAATGCAATATTTCTTTTATTCATTACCACAGACATTTGCATGCCAAATGCCAAACAGTCAATAATAATCCAGCAATAATGGCTTATCTAGTCTTGTTCAGTTTTTTGTGACATTTGAAAATGCCAGTGAACATTTAATAATAGATGGATAAAAAAAATTACTTGGAATGAATCCTGCTATATACAAAGGATTGAAATGTATATACACTATATGGAAATGAGTATTGGGACACACTTGTTTTTAAGGGTTTGGGCTAGGCCCCTTACTACCAGTGAAGAGGAATCGGTATGCTTCAGCTTACCTTGACACTTTGGACAATACCATGCGTCCAATTTTGTGGACACAGTTTGGGGAATAACATTTTCTATTCCAGCATGAGTGTACAAGCAACATAAACCGATGGCTGGATGAGTTCAGCATGGAAGAACCTGACTGGTTCACACAGCCCTGACCTCTTCTTCATTCTTTTGGGATTAACTGAAATGTTTAATACATTGATATACATTGAAGTCCCTGTTGCAGTAATGAACAGCTCTTGAAATTATGTTCATGTAATATTGGGTGTGTATTTGATTAAATATTCAACAGCAGCAGCCCTCTAAAGAGTGAGGGAATTAAGGAAGGATGACCTTGTTGCGATCAGGTTGGTGCATTGGGTGGCAGTGAGAAATGCTGCCTTCTGCTGTTTGTGTCCCAGTCTTGATACACACAGTAGGTGGGGGACGCAAGTATGCAGCAGTCCACCACACTGCACACACACATTCTTATTAAAACACAAGTTGCATTCTCCAAAACACTTCCAACAGAACCCACAGTCTAGATGGGGTCACAGGAGGTTGAAGAAGCTAAAATGGAATGAATCACTCAGTGCTAGCGCTGTCCATCTTCTGGCAATCAGCCTCCAACAAAACACTGAATAAGCAGTTACTAAGACAAAATACTTCACTTGGTTACAACATGCCCACTGTGAGTTAAGCGCAGAGTCTCCACCACAGGAACAATGATGCCAACAAATAACAGTCAAGCTTTAATCCTTTTCTAATCAAATCTAAAGGAAGATATTTGATCTGGATTCTGAGCACAACTTCAGCACCACAGATTTCACAGATGTCGCAGGGCACTCTCTAGCTCGGCTTTACGAAAACAGCTTATGCAACATCCTCCACCCTCTAATTAAAGGTGATCGCGCAAACAATTATATATAAAAAGTAACAGTATGTCACTGAACAGGCATTACCTTCAAGTGCTGTTTAATACGCACTGGAAGACTTAACTACAGTGTGACACACCATGGTGAAGATAGAGGATACCCTGCCTGCCAGCTTCCTGAACAACGTAAGCAAGCATCTGTTACTATTAGCGTTGATGCAGCATGCATTTAATATTGTTTCTTTGTGATGTGTAAGACAATATTCCCTGTGAACTTTTTTGCTATGGAAACACTGATTTTCGGTATAAGACATGTTGACATACATTGTTGTGAAAATGCAGGCCCAACTCCTACAAGCACACATTTTCTTTTTCCATGAACATTTTCCAACCTTTCTTTGTCGTTTAGAAAACGGTTTCTATGTTTTTACGACTGATGTCTTAGATGATCTCTGTTATGAAAAGCTCAGTAAGTTGTGAGTCCTGAAATAATATTTTTTAACTTCAGTGTGAATGGGGGAGGCTAAACTGAGGTAAAAAGCTAAACAACTTTTTCAATGAATATTTTTTGATAGATCCGATTATTTATATAACTGCTCAAATGAAACTTGAGTTGTTCTTAATATTAGAATATTTAAGATAGCATATATTAACAATTAAATATTTTAGATATTCAAAAATGAAAAAATAAATAAATAACCTCTAGCCAAATTGTACATTACATAAAATTAATTAGCATTTAAAAAGATTTAATATTAACTGGGTTAAACAGTTTAAAGTTTTTATATTATATTAACAACATCCACTAGCAAATTCTGCACACATGACAAATGACACCATTCAGGATCAGCAATAATGCAATAAATAAGTTTACAAAATAGGTAAAAAACCTTGTAGAAATATAAATCTCTGTCATGGTACAAACATATCGGTGATGACACACAACGAAAAAGCCTCTTTAAATCACAACTGGCTTTCCGTATATGCGGTGGAGTTGGCGTTTGCAAGCTGTAATTTGGTAGATTACCTAAGGCACAATGGGACAGCCTCACTCTTTATCATTGTTATCAGGAAGACAGATTGTCATTCTAATGTGATGTTTTTCTGATGTTAATTGCGGCTCTTGTCTCAACCGTCACCAATCCAATCATTTGCCTCAGAACATACATGCTAGTGCAATTACACACACACACACACACACACACACACACACACACACACACACACACACACACACACACACACACACACACA
>JBBKCR010000034.1:3980459-3992452 GCA_037577295.1 Ladigesia roloffi | reverse complement strand
ACACACACACACACACACACACACACACACACACACACACACACACACACACACACACACACACACACACACAAGCTTTGTTTTTGGTGTATTTTAAGCAGCAGTCTTGACTATAGGTGAAAGGGACCAGATATATTAACTTTAATTGCCCATTAATGGCAAGCGGGGCACTGAGGGAAAGAAGCTCATTGAAAAACAGGTGAGCATGGAGTAACAAAGATTACATGTGTCAGTGTCAGTGTTAATCAAATCAAACAAATGGACAAGAAACAGGGGAGAAAAAGCGAGAGAGAGAGAGTTAGAGAGAAGAAAGAGAAGAGCAGAGAGAGCATATTAGGGGCAAGGTGACTTATCAATCTGTTAGGAAATCAAGCAGTCAGACTATAGCTCGCTAACAAATGATCCGTTCTGCTTCAGGGAGATGGGTAAAGGGAAACACAGAGACATCCATCACACTGAAAAGCCTTGCTGCTCCCCGTTATCTTCAACTGAGGAGGCGAAATTCACTCAAACAAGCCAAGGACCCACAAGAGGAAAATGCAGCATTTAGTTTAAAGTGAAATTAGCAGGCTGAGTGCCACAGGCATTACACCACTGAATGTGTTGTAACGCCTGAGAGCGTGAGAGCAGCATTCCAACTAACAAGTGGCTTACAGAGGTTCCAGCCTGTGCGCAGTGCAAACACTCTACGTTCTACACTATTGATCAAAGTAGTAGGCTCAAATCTAGCATGTGATTGACAGCAAGTCACAGCAAATCCAATACAATTCCCTTTTAAAGCAGCCTACATCCCAAGCCAAACAAGCAAAGCTGGCTGAACTGGTCACAAACAAAACTTGGTTTTACCTTGTCCTTCTTGGACTGTCCGGAGGAGAATTCGGAGGAATTGGACATTTTAAGGGACTTGGAGCGGTGCTGGGGCTGCCGTCTGAGCGACTCTTCCCTGCCATACTTGACTGAGCCGCCAGCCCGCATACTGCGGACCTTTCCGGTGCCCTGGACGCTGTTTACACCGATCATCTCCTCAGCTAGAGTGCGTACACACACGGAGAGAAGGAGAAGAAAGCCACCTGTCCTGACTACCAGTGCCCAAAGAGAGAGAGGGAGTGTGTGAGAGAGAGACCGAGAGTGGAGAGTGAGCAGTAGAACGGCAGACAGAACGTGTGAGCGATTGCACACGCTCGAGCACGCACACACACTCTGAGGCGTCTCCTCCCTTCAAAGCACCAGCATCGCGTCCACTAGTGTTTTGATTCGGAGCTTACAGTTCCCTTGGAAGCAAAGCATCAGTGACTGGGAGTTTGAGAGAAGAGGAGACAGACAGAGAGAGAGAGAGTGAGGGGGAGGAGAGAGAGAGGGGGAGAAAAAAAGATGAGAGGGGAGGAGAAAGTCCCTCCCCTTCTGGAACAAGCTAGTGTTCATGAGCGACCCAAGATTTTCATTCCAAACAGCAACAGAACACTGCGGATCTGTAGCCTCACTGAGGTCTGCAGCGGGAGTCTGAGGATGGCAGAACGTAGATAGAATGGACACATGCACACGTTTTCATGCCTTCTTAGGACATGGGGTCATACATGTCGAATCTCATCTAGACTTGAGCACTTTCGAGGTTTGACCCCAGCTTGGAATACAGATATAGCCTGTTCAAAATACTCCGTAAAGTTTTTGAGGTCTGAGGCCAACCAATTTTAGTCCAAACTGAACTGGCTTATCATCACTCAAATTACAGGACAAACCGGTAACCACCATGTAGTGAAAGTAAACCCTGTCATTAGATCACAGATAAATAATATATAAAAGAATGTTATGAGAAAATAATTGTCTGATCAAAATGATACTTTTGGCTGTATTATTTATGCTCTCCTGAAGCAATTCTGTGTTTTTCCAAATTTTCCTGACAAATATCTCAAACTCTAACCTTCTCTAACGTCAGTCACTGAGATAAAATAACAACCAATCAAACAACCAAAAACCACACACTACATGTGATATATTAATGATGGCAGACTTTCATTATTATGAGTATAATGAATGGTCTATATTGCTGGGTTTCACAAACACATATAGCAGATAACTCCACTGCACCACAAAAAATTGCCTTCAGAATATTGGCCGACACCAGAACAAACCTATAATTTTAAATGGGCTATTTTCAAGTACTTCATGTAAGTGGAGCATCTAGAAGTAGTCTACCATGTTCAAACTACTTAAACTACCCAACAGCAAGAAATACACAGCCAACCACATGACATCACACAGTGTGGGTGTGTGCTATTTCAGGATAGAGCTGTTACAGGGTTGGATGGGATTCATTCTTATTTTCCCTTAGTTTGTCTGATACGTAATCCAGCCTTCTCTGCTGATATTGGCCTGACAGTCGGTCTCTGCAACAGTAAATGGCTCTGGATGGAACATTCTGTTAAATCATAAAATGTTTATAACTGTTTTCAATTATTGTGATATTACATCAGCATGTGTCATGGCTATGTAAAATTCATAAACAAATGGGGCAGCTGGTGGCCTGGTGGTTAGGGAGATGCAATCAGAGGGTGGTGGGCTCGAATCCCTAGACTGCTAGTTGGTCCACTGAAGTACCCTTAAGCAAAGTACCATCCACATTCGCCGGGGTGGTTGTTGCATAAATGGCTACCCCCCGCTTCACTTGGTGAATGGGTTAAATGCAGAGAGAGAATTTCACACTGTTCACACAATAAGCTGCTCTGTGGTGTGTTCATGAGTGACTATAAGGGGCCACATTAATTTAAATCAATAATGTGAAAGTGTGGATAAAATTGTAATTATTTGTCTCTAGCATTGGATATTAGTTATTGTTAGTGTCTGAAATTCTGTTAGTGTCATCCAAAGACAATGCCTTGACATTTCAGGTTGTTCCCTTTTTACTGGAGTTCCCATTTTAATGTAAATTATATTAGAACAAATGACAGTATTTTTGTTATTGACAGTGCTTTTAAACATATAACTTATAAAACCTTAGAAACAATAGATATTGTGATATCAATTATGGTTTGTCTTTAAATATTGTCATACATTTCTGACATACTGCCCTTCCTTAGAACACATGCACACACATTTTACTACAGGACATTTCATTGAATGGTGTAATACTGTAATCCTAATCTTACAATTAGTAACCAAAGGTCAATAGGCCTTTTAGTTTTTCCAAAAACTCTAAAACAAAACGTCACCACTTCTTCAAAAAGTTCTGGTACGGTGTATCTGCACATTTTGATATGCAAATTAAATGACTTTCAATAACAGCTCTAACATAAAACATCATTTTCAATCAGCCACAGTACTTCTAATCATCCAACCATTTCTCATTTAATTCGCATTTACCTGTTCTACACTTGCAGTTTTGAGGGAAACCAGTCTCTCCACTCACCAGCTACACACATGCAACCACATTCTCTTTCTATGGCATGCATATAGGCCCATGGGTAACACACTACCCCAGTGCTATAGAATATAATGTGCACTAGTAAAAAAAAATCAAAACAAAAAAAATACAAGAAAAATATAGGCTAACCAGGAACATGCTTCCCTAGAATTAATTTAATAACAGCCCTTTTAAAAATCCAGAGCTTTCAAAATTTTCAAGGCCTTAAAAACATAATAAAATATAAGACATTTTAATGCTTTTCAATAATCTGCAGGGACCCTGCTAGTGTTCAAGACACCCTGCAAAGACAGAAATACAAGCACCCCAACACACACACACACAGTTATGAGTAGGTAGTGGTTACGAGTATCTATACTGTGTTAGCCCCTGAGGATGTTAACTAAGCGCAGTCATCACGCTTATAGTCAGAACTGAAGAAAAGCATCAGTGAACACAGCATTGCACTGCTCTTACAACATTCTCCCCTTTGACTGGGAAATCCTGTAAAACCTTTGTACATCAGCAGAAAAGTAACTATTTTGTGATAGATAGTCATTTTTTCTTACACACTTGCACTCTAAGACACTCAAGGTTTGTTCTTACTCTCTGAAACCTGTTTGGAATTGGGTAAAAATTCGACAGCACTACAGCTGGTTCATGCCTCTATGATAACGTATCTGACAATATAACAGCATAAACACAATTGCCATAATAGAGCATAACACAGTGTAATGCAACACGCCAGTATTTGGTTCTCGTTAAAATCAATAATTCAGGAGTGTTACCCTACTAATTTGCCATATCTCTCCGACTCAACAGACTTTGCACTGCAAATGATGGTAACTGGGCTACAGCAGCTGGGTCGCATTATTCCACTACAGCAAGTGCAGAATTACATGTGTAAAGGCGTAAACACAACTGGCTGTTTGACACAATGGCAAACCAACTGCTCTGGTCAGCCGATTCCTGACTGGTTTGTAAAACGGGGCAGTAAACCCCAGCAAATGGGCTGAGGCTGAACTGAAAGCATTCAAGTCACTCATAAAAAAAGGGCTGTCATATTCCAGTTGATATGCAAGTGGGTTGAAGCACATGCTGAGCTTTCAAGGGAATCGAAGGGAAAAAAAGTCTCTGTAAATGTCTCTTTGAACTCAAAAGGAGAAGAAAATCTGTGAACAATTGGACGTGCTCCAGTCTGCAGTTTTATTACAGTAGGCAAATGTCTGCCATCATATGGGGAGTGGTTTGGAGTGAGGCTACAAATTATTATGGCCAAGATTCAAGCTCATTGTTCTACTGGATAGAGAGTATTAACATTTGGAGCGAGGATTTAGCAAGGGTGTGGGTATGGAGGGTTGGAAAAAATCCAATTTGGTCCAACAGGGGACCATTCAATACCCATTTGGATGTAGAATTAGGGTGCAAATTTGCCTTGATCTATGAAAATCTACTGTGGCATCACAGCTGGGAGAGACACAATTTCCCATGATAATCAGGTCTAATTGAATTAAAGTAACATGCAAATCATAGTACTGGAGTAGAAGGAGTCTCTGGACAAAAGACCATGACATTTAAATGGTACAGCTGTACTTTCGATATCTGCATGACCTTGGTGAGTGCAGTCAGGGGAGTCTATACAGACAATGAAGATGAAATAAGATGTTACTGGAGAAGGTGCAATATAATTAAGTGATCATTGCAAAATGGAGGATACAATCCCATGAGAGGCTACCTGTGTAATGAACAGACTTCGTCTGACAATTAACTTGTACTGCTGTATTCACGGCTAAAAATGCATTAAGTAGTGCTAACTAAGGCAAAATTACAAAAGTGCATAGCCACTAAAATGTACAATCAATTCAGCATAACAA
Organism: Ladigesia roloffi; assembly: GCA_037577295.1. Lineage (NCBI taxonomy): Eukaryota > Metazoa > Chordata > Actinopteri > Characiformes > Alestidae > Ladigesia > Ladigesia roloffi. The sequence continues at coordinate 3,987,181 of JBBKCR010000034.1, read as the reverse complement.
AGACAGAGCTAGGTCAGATATCTGACAATCACCTTATCAGTTTTGGTCTATGTATGGCTACTGCTAGTTAGGTGCAGGCTGGTTAAGGGTGTGTGGTCACATGCCAAACAATATGCCTTAACGTGATCAGTGAGCCAGTGGCTTGATGCATCATCTTGTCCATCTGTTCCCCGACTGTAGAAACAGCGGCTCTGAGTGCCATTTCACTTGGCATCTCCTCAGGCAATGAGCATGAACTACTTTACAGCAAACAAACTTGCACAAGCTGAATTATTGTCATCAACTGCACAATAAAAACCAAGGCAATACCAACAGTGCATTTCATGATGTTTCATTGAAAGAGCCCATCTTATATTAGTGGTGGGTTTATGTTCCAAAAACTATAATAAATAAAACATAATTCATTTTTTCATGCTCCTTTTCCAACAGGCACTTTCATTTATCTCCCTGGTTTAGTCATCGCCAATTCCCACCCATAGTTTCTGCATCACGTGATGCTATCAAGCTGGGAGGTTGAAGGCTAGCTTGTGCTTCCTCCAACTCGCGGTAAGTCAGCCCCTGCATCTTTTTGAACAGGCACTGGCTGCCAAATCTGTTACTCAGTTAACAGTTGCCAGGGTTGGCTAGTGTTGCACTGAGTGAATTTGGAGAGGTAGGCAGGCCATCCTACCAACCCTGATCCAGCAAGGACAATTATTTTCTCTTGGACTCCTGGCCTCCTAAGTATGGCTTTGCCAGGGATCGAACACCCGATCTTCCAGTGATAATGCCAACAAATTGCCTGTGGCACAATTTGTGGGTTTTTGTTAGTGTATCTTTAGGATTAAAATCAATTATATTTCTTACTGCCTGGCCTGTATTGTGCCTCATCCAAAAAGCAGCTCAAACAAGAATACCAATTAACATAATACAGGCTAAACTGATGTAGACTCAATATGTGGATATTTGTTGTTGCACATCGTTAAAGACACAGTTGATACAAAATAGGCTGTTTTTGTACTTCAGGTCATTGTAGGACATTAGAATGGCACTATGATTGGTACATTTGAAAACCTTTTGCACATTTCTGCTATGTGACAGTATCATGTTATGTAAATAGTCTTTATTTTGTATCATTTTAAAATATAGTGGCTCAATTACCACATACAAATTAATAACAACACACATTCTCAACAACGATAATGATAATATTACAGACCCTGTTAGCAGGTTGATATTGCCTTCTGAAACCCTTTCCAAATTGTCTTATTTCTTAACAGCCCTCAGACCCAACTACTGTTATGAGGTCAATATCCACAAGCTAATTTGCATAATATACTCAGCAGTTCCAAAACTAATGAATTGACTTTAATGCACAGATAGAGAATGTGCATACTGCACCTGTGTGTACAATAAGTAAACTATATTTTTGACATTTTGTTAAGAGGAAATGCCTCCCTCAGTGAAGTAAATTACAAATGTTACATAATCAGTTCTGGTTTAAAAACATTACTCTGTCACAATGTTGGGGGTGTTTTAAACCCCTACAACTGATGCTTGAAATTTGACGCAATGACCCCTTTTGCTTTTGGTAATGCTTTTCCCTGGAGATTTTACAACCTGCATGTAAGCAAAGACTGTCTCCTGCATAAACACCCTTCCATTAACAGTGTCTACAAACCTTTGGACAGTGTGGTGCTGTCACTATGGTAAAATAGTACTTTGTCCATCCTGTCCAGCTTTCTAATTGTCATGAATGTAATGAAGGCTACATTTAATTGCACACTCTTTAGCTAAGACCACAGGATTGCAACAAGAACTCAACGTAGGCTAATTATGACTGACAGTAAATTAAAAAGAAAAAGGAATGTAATGTCAGCTCAAATCACCCCCAGCATTGGAACTTTGGTGAGGAAAACACTAAACGACGCTACAAATAAAACCAAGCTCATTCACTGTAATTTTGGTGGATGAGGTCTTTGAAGAACACCCCAACCACATTAATGTACCATAGGAGAACATTCAAAAACATGACTTATCCACTGGCTCGGAGCCCAGTGTTTGGGCAGAGACACAGCCAGCTTCACTGCTATATTGATGCCTACCGCAGAACATGTGGGTGGACTGTTTGCTGGCGCTGAGGTGCTATTGTCGTGTCGAGCAGATCGGGCCGCTCACATTCCCATGTGTGCAGGGGCAATTAGCTGCAGAGGAAAACCATAAGAATGCTTGCTATGCTGACAGCGCCATTATTTTTACAGCTATACAGCACTTTGAGAGCGAAACCTTTTTATATAAACATCTAGACACGAATAGAACCAAACAAGAATAGCAAGTTATGATGTTACAAAGAAAGAAAATTAATTAATCCAACAACACCACACTGACGCTGGTTATGCACAGATATTATTGTGACCTTTTCCAGTGGGCGCTTGTGTAGGTGATTACGGGTGGCTGTTGTCTGTGGCTTCAAGTGCCTTTCAGAAAGCAGGATTGTAGCGCACTGCAAAACACTCAGGACCTCTCATACAGTGCAAAGTAGGAGCAGGTCTGCAACTGAATGGACCGTGTTCAGTCAGCCACTGACAACAGAAGGGTAAATAGTTAAAGGGAACATTTGGCTGACAGCCTTATCCAGAGCAATTTACAGTCATTACAGACAGGGACAGTCCCCCTGGAGACACGGAGGTTTAAGTGTCTTGCTCAAGTTAACAGGCAAGATTTTGAACCATAAACATGTTTTCCCCACTCGTCCTTCATTTGATGAAAGAATATTAATCTAGAACATATATTTTCATGGTATGTTAATCACTGATACACAAAGAAGCAAAAGTTCAGTGCATTCTCAATACTGCAATGTGCAAATAGCGTTATTTTAACAAGCTGACACCAGGTTCAGACTATATTTAGTATCTATTCTTAAAAATAAAGGTGCCGAAAAGGTTTCATGACAGAATGATTTACGCCCCTAAAGAACTTTTTTTACGATGGAGATGTGTGAGCATGGAAAACCTTTTTAAAGAACCGTCACATGATGAAAGGTTCTATACTATCTTTCGTTCTTGGAGCCACATGTCCAAGAACAATTTAACAACCATTAGGAATTGTTGTTTTTAGTCTAAATATAAATCAAACTCCATGAACTAATTCCACTCAAAGGAGATATACATTAATTTGCATATCTAACAAATAACTCACTTTTATTCAGTAATGTACATCTCAAACTCCCAGCAGCAATCACCATAAAGTGCCATCTGTTAATATGCAGTTAATACTCTCCTTAGATTCAAAAATTCAACTCAAGGAACATTTGTTGTTTAAACAATAATAAGTCTGTGTGGAGAGGTAATTTTTAATGCCTGCAAAGAAGTAGCAAATGGACGAAACAGAAAAAATGTAGAGTAAAATGGCACCTTATAATCACATATGAATACAGCACAGCACAGCACACAGTGTGAACAATGTGAAGTTATTTTCCTGCATTTAGCCTATTCAACAAGTGAGGCTCAGATGAGGGGCATCTGGGGAGGAGTGTGTGGGGTACCTCAAAGGTACCCAAGCTATTAGCAGTACCTTTGGATCACATCAGAAAAAATGTTTATCAGCATACATTCAAGCCAACAATAAATAAACAAGAATAATGACTTTAGCACACTGGATTGATTTACATTCAGGTCTTTGATACAGCAGTTTTTACAGTTATAATGCACTACTTGCTTGCAGGCTCACTATAGTCGACCTAAAGGCCTTTTTAGTGGTGAAGTCTTGTTTTCCCTGAGTAATCTGCTTCTACACTGTGTGCAGGGGTAATCCCGCACTTGGAGAACGTGGTTATATACTGCCACATCCCCTTGTTTTAATCTCCGCTGATGATATCCTGCCACTGGCCTCATGTTATTGAACATAACACTTAATTCTGAGATGCTCCAAGGGTACTGTCCTAGCAAATGGTGGCCATGCACTGCTTTAGGCAAAGAGATTCAGCTAAATGACAAAAAGGCAATAAAAGTAATAATAAATGCTACAGTTTAAAACGCATTCTCATTCGCCTGCAGGTTCTTGGGCGGTAGAAAGTTCATTCAAGACATCTCACTAGTGTGGGTATTTCACGGGTGAAGGAACTGAGAGACAGTGAGAGACAGTGTGAGTAATGTCTTTCATCTTTTGGACTTTTTTTATTTATCGCAATTTCACTCTCGACAGGACAGGAGACATACTCCATTTTAGCTGTGGTTGATCAGAAAGGTGTAAATGGCCATATTTTCTTCACTCCATACTGCTGGCCAGTGTGTCTCATATAATACAGTTCAGTATTGTTCCTCTACCTCCAGTGAGGCCTGTTTAGGTTCTGCAAATATTATAGTCCATTCACAGCTAATTGGTGTGCAAATGCTTCAAATGTAGAACTTCAGCTCTTGAGATACTACTTCGTTATAGTGACACTGCATCACATTAACTCTACCACAGGTACTGTATGGCTATCTGCAATATCACAACTCTTACTCATCATAGGCGGCTTCCCAAATAAGGGATGTGTCCCAAAGGGCATAGAACCAAACAAAACATGAAAAATGAGTACCACTTTAAGAAGTGCATTCAGTGGTGCAGTATGTAAAGCATGAAGGCTTTTGGTCTGGGATGCAGCTATGCTATACATTTTGTTGAATTAGCTTATCTCCAGTGCTTTTATACACTGACAACAGATCTCTGCATTCTGGATATGACAACTGAAATGTTACATGAAATTACATGATTACAAGACTTAATTACAAGACTTAAAGTGGCTGTTTGCATTAGGCTAACTTAGTTCAACTAAGGCTAGACTGCTGCTCACTGTGTATCTTGCTCACTATGTATCTCACTCATTTCTGCTTGTTTTACATAAGAAACACTCAGCATTCCTGAAAAAGCAGAATCTTTTTCTGATGCCCTTTCCATGTGAATAATAAGACTGTAGTTCATATATGTTTCTAAACTACACCTGGAGCGTAAACACATTCTTTATGCCAGTGTGCTTCTCTACATGTGGTAGGTAAGGATTACATGCAGGTTTAACTTACACCGATAAAAACAGGGATATATTGTTGTGGCACCATGTTTTGCAGCCTTTCGAGATGTGCTGTAGGTTGTGGAAAGATAAATCAGCAGACCGATTTCAGAGCTGACTGCTGCATCTGCGTTCAAAGTCGAACAGTCTATGGCAGTGGTGGAATCCCATCAGTGAGATCGTACACAATATGTGTGCAGTTTAAAGTTGCATACAAATGGGTATATCACGTCAAGCTCCATTTCAGAGAGAGCAGTAGAACATAAAAGATGCATTACTGTCATACCAACTGCAGATCTGGCATTTATTTCAATATGTTAATAAATAATTAAGCATGTCGGAGTTTAATTATGTAAATGTGAAAACTTTATAAACAATAAATATTATGCAGCGTGTCGGGGGAAAGCTGGCCACGCCCCACCATCCAGCCTAAGAAAAGACAAATGCCAATCACCAAATATAGCAGATTATGAATCTCCAGAAGATCCGTGTCCGTAACAAGTGGGTCAGTGAAATCTATAACAATCCTGCATTACCACGCGCAACCTTTATCCGGCAATGTGTAAATGAATGTGTAGGATGGTAGCCAAACTCATCCAGCGTACAATGAGGTGAACAAATAAGCAGAGGTCAGTCAACTGATGCTGCTGCTGGCTTGCACACACAGCAGTGCTGCCTGCTTAAAATACCTCAGCAGAGAATTGCACCGCATGAGCCATAGCTATAAGCACATAAGCAATCATTTTCAGGTATATATGCATTACCGGCAGGTACCACTTTATGTTACATGAACATTACCACGTAATCTCATGCCTGTGCATTTTTTCAGCATGACAAGCAATATGCGCTGATACATGGCAGCAAGTGTGCGGATACGTGACAGCATACAGGGACACTATTTACAAGCCCCCCCATAAAAGACAAAAGACAAGGGCCCAAGTAGATGCATTACAAACATATGTGGATCATGCCAGAGAGGCTTTGCTGTGCTAAATATATGGATAAATCAATCGCAGTGTGACTGCTGCCATTCCTACAAGGCGTACCACACATAAGAACACCCTGACATCTGGGTGATATACTGCCCACTGTGTATCCATATAGGTGCAACAAAACTATTGATTTGATTTTGTTTTTTAAGGCATGTAGTGTGTAGAGTTGTGTAAAGCAATGGTTCTTAACCGTTTCAACATTAAGGCCCACCTATCTATCACGGTGTGTTGCTAAGGCACACTTGGCCACATTAAATCATCTTAAATAAACTATTGCGGACCAATGGCCTGTCTAAATTGTAGATACGCGGCCCAATCAAAATCCTTTGCGGCCCATCAGTGGCCCAGTGTTTGAGAAACCTGGGTGTAAAGCACAGTGTAAAATCGTTAGAAGGAAAATGTCATATTTAGGTTTGGTTGCTGCAAAGGATGCACTTAGAAAATCAACAAAACATGTAACTATGGCATACCACTCTATGTCTGATTTGTAACATGTATGCATAATGCAGAGCAGCACTGAACAGAGAAGTATTTATAAATGCAAACAATAATCTTATACTGGCATACTGCATTACATAGAGCAAATACCATAAATGGATATATAACAGTGTGTCAGTACTGCCCTGCGCCGCTCTGGTTGTAGAGTAAAGACTTTATAGTCAGCCTTGGGTGACTCTGACTCTCATTGCTTGACGCTCGGATAA
>JBBKCR010000034.1:3960610-3978502 GCA_037577295.1 Ladigesia roloffi | reverse complement strand
TTTGTTTTACAGGTACTGTATCATGGAAGTACTTTTCTTGCTCTCTCTCTCCCCCTCCCTCCCCTCTCCCTCACACACACACACACACAAACACACAGAATACAATTTCTGTTTATTTGCTGATTTTAGCATATTATAAAACAATATATGTCATGCCCTTTAGAAATGTCACATTTTGTATGTTTATTGTTTGTTTATTGATTTTAATTATTTGAATAAACAGTATTTATTCAAATGTGCTTGTTCGTACTGTGAAGAGGATTTACACTTTACTTTTTTGGAAATTTATAAGGATGCATGTCTGGACATTGAATTGGACAATTAACTTGAAACTGGATACAAATAGTGCGGTCTGTGCAAAAGTTAAATCATCAAAATGTTTAATATGACTGAAAGTGTCTGTGGCTGTATAATCCATTTTAAATGCTAAGTAAACAAAACAGTCTGTTTCATCTATGGTATACAGAAGGGGTTAAATATTATAATGGATATTTAAAAACGTAATCCCATAAAACACCATAAGTGGAACAGGAGCACAAAGTGTAAAAGCTGAAAAATGAAGACATTATTGTTCACATTTGTAACAGTTTCTTAAATGTTGACAGCGTCTTAAATTAAACAGCTATTTTTTAATAGTTAACTAATAATGCAGCCAAGTACGGGCTTTAAAATGAAGCTTTAGGTGAGTAATACATCAACAAGGACTTTTAATGTCACAGATGCAAAGCACCAATCTTCCATAACACCCCTGGTGTTTTGCCAGTGTTCATTTCCACAAGATAGCTCAAGGACGTACGAAGGCTGTTCTGGCATTAACAGCCATGTTGTGAGGGAAGTGGTTGCTGGCTACTTTGTGAATAAATCACTTGCTTTGCCCTACTGACTTGCAATTATGGAAAAACACTGCTGAAAAACCTAAGAACTCCATCCAGGATGTTGGCAAACATCTGTCAACCATAATGATATGAAGACAATAACTCTGATATGAAGACAATAACTGCACTTTCCCATTATTGTTTCATCTCAAATGCAATGTGCTACAATGCTGAGTACAATTCAATTACTGACATAGGCCACTTTCTATATTTCCATATGTTAGGCTATCAGATAAAAAAGTTTCCTTAAAACTGCAGACCATTTGACTACACATTGTTTAATGGACATGAAAACTTGATTTTGGATCGCTGTTCCACTGCATCTCATTGATAAAAAAAAGTAGGAGCTGACTGGATCGCCACAATGTTTTTTTTTCACATACCAGTGGTTTTCAGTCACTGTTAGCCTAAAATGTTGTTACAATATATTTAACCTATAGTCATTCCAAATATGATCAATATAAATTACTGTAAAACATTATTTTTAGGTCAGGCTCATGGAAATTGTAAAGAACACTATATAAATCATTATATTTTCAATGTAAAGGTTTCTCATTTCAGTTTCCATATACTGTAATTTTCGGACTATAAGCCGATACTTTTTTCTCAAATTTTGAACCCTGCGGCTTATAGTCCGGTGCGGCTTTTCTATGGATTTTTTCAGGATTTGTGTGATAGCGTAAGAGAATTTGTTTTGGTTTGTTGTGCAGCGCTGCTTTGCCTGGCGGAGGGGCATGTGATCAGACACACAGGGGGAAAAGGGTGGTGTATTGGTCGTGCATCCGTCCGCCAGGCAAAGTGGTGCCGTACGAATGAGTGCGAAAAAGAAAGTTGATTAGCAAGAGCAAGACGAGAATTACAAGAGCAAAGGAAGCTTTCATTCACAAACCCTCATTATGGTTAACAAACGAAAGGCATATGATGCAGCTTTTAAACGAAAGGCAGTCGATTTGGCTGTCAGCAAGGGAAATAGAGCTGCTGCACGTAGCCTTGGTATAAAGGAATCAATGGTAAGACGATGGAGACGCCAGCATGAAGAACTAGCTCAGTCCAAAAAGACGCAAAAAGCTTTCAGAGGTAATAAAAGCAGATGGCCCGAACTTGAAGACACAGATGGCGATGAAAGACGGACTTTTATTTGTTAAAGCCGTGTTACTGCACCTTAGCCCAAAAGGTAGGCCGAATCTATTTTGCTGGTGTGCTGTAGGTTATTGTTATACAGTACATTTTTTACTCGTTTAAAAAGCACAGTACTACATGCTTTATACTTGTAATTACCGGTAGCTACTTGTCCATAAATGCAAAAATGTATGCAAAAATGTACCGGTAACTTGTTTTTCAAAATGTTAATAAAAGGCATTAAAACACCTGCGGCTTATAGTCGGGTGCGGCTTATGTATGAACAAAACTGTATTTCCTCCTATTTTTAGCTTGTGCGGCTAATCCGGTGCGCCTTATAGTCCGGAAAATACAGTAATTTTGTCCATCATGGATAAATGGTTACAGAAAATGTTTTTCAAAATGACTGGGCCTTTTATATATATACAGCCAAACATCTAATTCAGATGAGAACATCAATAGATCCAGAGAACTACAAACTGTGACAAGCTCTTCTCTAAAATATACAACATGTAATGCCGTAACAGCTGCTGGTTATATGGCTTCTGTTAAAAAAAAAACAAGAAATCTTCTTTCTCTACCTCTTTCCCTTGCACCTGTACTTCACCTAGACAGCATACTAGCATTCTAATACATAACACAATTTCCAGGAGTAGAAAATTCACTCATAAATTTCCCATTAACCCTGACTATCCTTAAGAAATACTGCCACAGCAAGCTGCGGGTTATGGCATAGGTCAGTTTGAGGAATTCCCCAGATCTGCTACCAGGGCTAAGTAATTGAAACTCTACTGGTTCGGCTGTCTGGTCCCTCTGTGGAAGCTGAGGAGATGTGAAAGAGAAAGGAGTGTCAGGCTTACAGCTGCTTGAGCTCTGTCTCTCTCACTCTCTCACATACAGACACCGTGAGGACACACAGTCACAACACATCAGCATCCTCCCGGTGTTTTATTCTCATCCTGGCAGGTGCATTTCCACACGGGTCTGCTTTGTCACTATACAAAATCGGCAAGCCCTACTTTCCATTCACTAAATGGAGCAGACCAGGGTAATTCATTTAAGAGCATCCACAGACTACAACAAGTTCGGATATGCTTAGCTGGAGTGGAGTGGAGCACACGCGAAGATAAAAAGAAGGTTAAAACAGACTAAGTGGAGTCAAACTCAATAGCATTTTCAAATGGATACTTCCAAATTATTAATCACTTACACAGTTAGAACATGTGCAGGCTCTGGCCAGGATGTTCAAAGTTATAAGGCTTTTTTTAAAGAGCAAAATATTGGGTTGATCCATTTTATTTAACTGTCATGTTCAGATGAGATGTTTTAAGACATTAGTGTTTTGATCTGTACTGGCTTGTCACAAACATAAATATGATTTAAAAAGTTACAAATAAATAATCTTTTGTAATTCCGTTGTATTCAAGTAGACAAATATAAGCATGAAAACTGGACCAAGAACAATTGCAAATATGCAAACAACATTAGCAAGAGCTAATAGGGTTACAATTTCAAAATACTGCATTTTGAAAATGTTTTATTCGTTTGCCAATAACATTAGACATTTCTCTTGTGCCGTATTTGAATGTAGCACCTGTACCAAAAGTATAATTATCCATGACTCATTGTGCAAAAATTGCTACTCGTTTATTACTTTCAATGTGGCGCTTTATTTAATTGATGTAATTAAAAAAGGTAAGTGATTTTTCATTCACAAATGTAAAATGCCAGTTTGGCCCATTAACAAGAAAATGTAGTTATTGCATTTACTGTGATTTCATATTTGCTCAGAGATATTGGTAAGGTGTTGCTTCATCCATGAATGCACATTAGATTAAAAAAAAAAAAGAGTACAACTGATTTGGTGAGCAGTGTGTGCCGCTTAGCCAAGTTGCTAACACTTATATGTGTATCTACATAAGTAAATATCAGCTATACGCATTAAAAAGTATTTAAAATGAAACAAAATGTCATGTTCTGAGCTATATAGTGAAAAAGCTGTCAGAGGTTTATTTATGGTCAGAAATGCTGTGTTCTGCTGAACCTTTGGTATGTTCTATGTTATCACTTAAGTTAAAACAGAGATACGGAAAGAAACTACCCTAGTGTGTTTCAGAGTGAATCAAAGGGTGGGAGGTTGAGTTCAAGTGCTGTAATATTTTGAAAACATGTTTAAAGAATCTGTAAGAAAATGTAAAGGGAAAAAGAGAACATTGTTAAGTGGCGGACAGTCATACTTTACATGTACGGAGGCAGAAATCATAATTACAGCAACATACAAGATGCTACACCCTAAGGGTTCTTTAAACAAGATGAAGGTTATACATAGAACCATTACACAAAGGGCCATTGAAATGTTTAAAAGGTTCTTTGCATGAACCTGACCTCCCTATCTGGGATGTGCTTGCTAGTGTGATAACTGGTGTAAACAAAATAAAGCTGAGCATGAAAGAGGACAAAATGAAAGGGCTTTCTTATCTTTCCAAAATGAATGACTTTGTTAAGTGACACAACAGTCCAGCGTTTTGATGCATTGATGTCAGTAAAATTGCCTCTGCGTGAAACAGGACATAAGAGCTGATAAATCTGCCACCAATTTAGCAGAGTTCCTGCAGATGCTGACCACAGAGCTTGAAAGGACAAAGTAATTCATCAAAATATTTTGAGTCTTGGCTGGCTGATTTCTTAGCATAAGACAGCTGACAGCCACTCAAGGTCCAAATCATTTAAACTTGCCCTATTATTAAACCCTAATGAATCTGAGCTTTACCTGAGCGTGATCTGCTCTTTACTTCTCAAGACAGATCACAGCCTGAACTCCATCCATTTATTATCTGAACTGCTTTAGCTGAGTTACGTGTGGTGCTGGAGCCTTGTCCGGCTGTCAGAAGACGCACATGCACACTTGTACACACGCACACACACAACTAGGGGCACTTTCGCATCTCTAATTTGCCTGACATACAACATGTCTTTAGACTGTGGGATGAAACCAGAGTACCCAGAGAAACTGATACAGACACAGGGAGAACATGCAAACTCCACAGAGAAAGATCCAGGATCTTCTTGCTATGGAGCAACAGCTCTACCCACTGCACCACTACGCCACAGAGTCTGATCACATTATGGCAAATCTGACTACTGGTCATTAGTAGAGCTGTGTTTGGCACGTTTAAGGTGCCTGTGGCAAACATTTGTCAAGTTTTCAGACTATACCTTAGAATGCAAGCTGCATGAATCCGTGCCCAAATCACAACAAATTGTAAAATGTCTTACAGGATGAAACACCTGATCCGAAATTTCCCTGGTTTATATTGATGCTCAAGGTGTCAGACATCCTGCTGAATTTTAGCTTGGTGTAAAAAAGAACTAGTGAAACTCCGATCGATCGACGGACGATCGGTATCGGCCGACAATCAGTCTTTATGACTCGATAGGGACTCGTTAAACTCGCCAATCTCAGGAACCGATCACAATTGATGACGTCAATGCGTAAGGACTAGGTACTTCATCGCCTAATTATAAAAGACAGTAGTATGAATAAACTCACACACACACACAACGCTAGAGTCTCTCGCGTACACACACACACAACACGTGCACGCAGACACACACGAGTGAACTTTCTTGCAACAGGAGAGAACTCACACACTCGCACACATATAACAAATGCAACATTTATAGTATTACTTTATCAGAAAAAATTTAATGGTGATCAGGGAGCTTACATATCAGTTATATAAACCTGAAGCATCAGAATCGGCATTAGTATCGGCCGATCACCTAGACAAAACATCGGTACTTGGAATCGGTGGCAAAAATCCTGATCAGAGCATCACTACAAAGAACCAAAGGTATTGTAATTAACACGTCAAAATAAGTTGTGCCATGTGTAAATGGCAATAAAAAACAAAAAAATAAATAAAACACACAAAATCTCTGAGAGCGGCTGAGCAGCAGTGTGGTGAGCAAAAGCGCAGTAACCAACAACGGTGTAGGAGAAGATTTATACAGTTTTTATTTAAATCAGATTTTAATGATACAGTCTGAGTTCTAAGGGTTCCATTCAAGCAGATCACAAAAAAATACAAAAATAAGCACCATCACATCTGCAGAGAAATCTTTAATGTTGAGCAAGTTTTCATTCCTGTTTCATAGATCTGTGAACAAATGCAAACAGTCTTCTCTCACCTTGACTTGCACGGATTACTGGTAGCCATTAAAGTGCCATTCCGAAGAGGCAGAATCGGTTCGACTTCACCTCTGAAGACACATTTTTGTGACATCTTATTTAATTAAGAGGATACTGAAAGCACCACTCTATTCTAATTAAAACCAGAAGCCAGTGAGGCTTTGAGCCCAGGAAGACCTACTGTGAGCATGTAATGAAAAGCTTATGAAAGCAACAAGCCAATCCAATCTGGCAATGGTAGGAGCACCATAACAGAGGCACAGCTAGGGCATTCCACTTATTTGGAGGGCATCATCATATCTTCCACTTGGTCATGTCCAGAGCTGGGCCAAGAAATTACCACACTGCATTCCACGCATCAAATTTACCGAAAAGGTGAGGTGTGTGCGTTTTATTAAAAGAAGTGTGAGGGAGGAGGAGGGAGAAGATGCAGGGGGTTATTTAAGTCTGGTCAGAAGCATTTCTTGGCAAACTCATTTCCTTTTTTCTCGGGTAGCGGAGCTTATGCCCAATATGACTGTGTTCCGGTCTGCCGGTGCAAGAATAAGCTTTTGCAGCAACTAATGTGCCAGCACTGGACGTGTCAGAGTGACCATGAGAAAGGATTGTGTGGCAGGTGGGCCACATGCTCATGTTCACTGGCACAGAGAAAAAGAAAAAAAAAAAACAGACTTGTTTTTCTTCTCTTTTGAAAGGTGCAGCAAGGTCAACAAAATGCATTCAAATGCCCTCTAATTCGGTTTAAAGGAAGACCTAATTTCTCGAAAGAAAATAAATGTTTCACATGGTTGATTCCTGAGCAGTCAATAATGTACACTGCCAAACAGATATAATGATACAAGTTTTTTGGAAATTGGAGGAAATCGCACCAAATTTATTCCCCTAAGGTTAATGTCTGACTGTTATAGATGCAACAGACAGAAATTGTGTTGAACTCCTCTGATGTATTTTATTAAGGTAGAAAAGGTAACACCTGGAATAATAGTTAACTATTACATCAGCCTAAAGTCAAATCACATTAGGTAGAGAAAAGGCAGAATATGGGCCTCTCAGCAAAGGGTAAACAGCACGAGACAATAACTGAACAGTTGTTTGTGATTCATCCCTGTTATCAGTGGTAGTAACAGTGTTTTCATCACAATAGCTTTTTTCATTTCATGAAGCTGATAATCCGGGTGAGACACACACACACATTCACACACAAAACACAGCTGCCAAAATATGTGTATTATTTTGTAATGGATCCCACCACCTGTTAATAGCCTGACGATTCATTTCAGGCTGATGCCTCCAAGACCCCCCCCCCACGCTTTGTCTCCAATGACAACATGTAAGCAGTTCTAATTAATTCAGGTCAAGGACCTTTTTGTCCTGAGGATGTAAGACATGTGGTATATCAAGTGTACAAATACCAAGTGAGGATGTGCTGAATAGATATGAAAAAGAATAACATATGTAGGTCAAAGCCCTTTTTCCTGTCATGTCTACAATTTAAATTGTTTTATATACCAAAACGGCTGTAACTTCTTTAAGTATATATATATATATTTATTTAATAACTTTAATAAAAGAGCTGAAATGTTGTTCCATGATTCTAATAACAATATTTTAATTTCTTGTAGCTGTTTTTATTTTGCATGATAAAAAATAAAAGACAGTACCTGTTTAAATGTGAAACCAGCCTGACAAAGCAATTCAGGCTGATGCCCCTGAAACCCCTTTTGTCTCTATTGACAACATATATATGGCTCTAATTAATCCAGGTCAAGAATGTTTTTGTCCTTGGGTTGAGAGTCATTTGGGTCTATCACGTTTCCAAATATCAGGTGAGTGCCTGCTGAATAACCACGAGTTGTAAGGTAAATCCATAGGGATCAGATGATCGGTGGTACATGGTTGGCCAAAATAGCGGTTTGGATTACCATATCCAAAAGCTCTCCCCTTTCAAACACGAATAAAAGCCTGGCCTGCTGTTCCCAACTTCTTTCATCCATACTACGATGACTCGGCTCATCTTACATGCCATATCACCGCATCCGATCGCCCAGGATAAGCCTATGGATTTACCAGCTCAGAAGGTGAGGCAGATGAACTTACCTTGAGTAGCTCTCTGGGGAAATCTTGTCCAGCATTTATCCCGTCCAGGTTGTTGATGAATTCCTGGCACGTCATCTTCTTACCAATATTCTGCAAGGTGTTAGACACATTTAGTACTCTGATAATGGAGCAGGACTGCAATGTATCACCCCAGCAAGGCTCTATTTAACCCCATCAGCAGCAGGCTGTCTATTGCTATCGACAGAAGATAAAACCTTAGTAATTAATTTGTTCTCGAGCTGCATGTAGCTGCACTTCTGTGTCATGGCACCGCACTGTAACTGCATCAATCACTCTCAGTTTTATATCAACACAGATCTGTGTACTAACACAGTATTCATTTTTAAGGGTACTTGCATGTACAGCTCTATGAATGAAAAAAAAAACATTATAAAACATGAAAAAATATTCAAATATTACAGACAAACATTGATGATTTAGCCACAGTCTAGGGAGCTTACAGGCTAAATGCAAAAGCGATGACAATGTTACAATAAATTCAGGAACAAATCAATTACAATAATGTTGATTATTTGAAAGTACTGTCGAATCACCAATGAAACCAACAGAGCATGTCAACCAGCCCAATTTATCATAGCTGATGTGCTGCACTGCGGGGCTGTTACATTCTCCTTGGATGATTTTCTCTCTGCAAGCAATCCTTTTTATTCCAGACAAGGCCTTTTGAACTCATCTTTCAAAAACATGGTCCACATCCTCCTTTAAAATATATCTGTGTGCTGACTTGCCAACTCACAAGGGAGACGGTGTATAAAATCCATGTTAAGACCCTTCTCATTCTACATTTAAAAGGCATTGCCGGTAAATTAGATATTGATAAATGTACCATCCAACACAGAGACTGGTTGCACATTCAGGCTCAGTTCTCAAAATGCACCAACCACAACACAGACTACAGTGCAATAGCGCTCAAACAGTCTCCTATTAAGTCTTATATCACTATTCAGAATATTTAGAAGTTCTTTGTTCTGCTACCACATCAGGACAAATATAAACGCAGTGTGTGATTTTTGGTATTATGACCTCACTGAATATTTAAACCACATTGTCTGTGCACTTCTAAACAACAGGGAAACATACCGATTATTGGAATATACTAGGGCTGCTACTGAGTTGAAAAGGAGAGCGGAATTACAGCTGAATTCAGAAAAATGTTATTAATGTGCATTCTTTGCTAAGTCCCTCCCTCTCTCTCTACTGGTCCAGCATCTTGAATGCATATGATATTGAGGACTGGCAGCTGAAACATATACATAAAAGTATCTAGCTTTCATTCAGTTTAATTTTCCACTGGATTTTTACATCTAGTGTTAATCTTAGTGGACACAAGGAAGAAGAGGAGGCCTCATCAGCCCCTGTTTATCCGGGGGCTTGAAATGAAGAGCAAGTTCCTGGGCGTCGACATCAGTAAGGACCTCATCTTGGTATTAACACCACACAGCAGGTCAAGAAGGCTCAACTGTGGCTGAACTTCCTAAAGAGAATGAATACTTTTGGTAATTCAGCCAAGATTCTCAGTAACTTCTACAGTTGCAATGTCGAGAGCACACTGACCAGCTGCATCACTGCATGGTACGGCAGCACTACTGCTATGGAACGCAAACGCCTGCAGAGAGTGTCAACAACGCGGAGAAGATCATCAGGACTCTGCTGCCCTCCCTGCAGAGAGCTGCCGCCATTCTCAAAGACTCCACACACCCCCAATATGAACTTTTTACACTTAAGCCCTCAGGACAAAGGTTCAGGAGTGTGAAATCCATAACCTCCCAAATCAACAACTCCTTCTACCACACTACCATCAGACTCCTCAACAGCTAACCTACCTAATGCTGTAATTTCGCACATTACGCTCTCTATGCACATCCCCAATCTACTAGCTGCTAAAACAGGACTACTCTCCTCCCTTTAAATATTTGCACTTTTCCTGCACTTTTTACAGATAAACACTTTTTAACCTTCTTTTATGCATTATATTACTTGTTTTATCTATCTCATTTTCTTGTTTAATTTTATTCTAATTTTTATTTATCCTTATTGTATTCACCATTTCTGTAAATCTGTAAACAACATTTGTGCATGGATGGCAAAGAAATAATTTTATTGCACAGAGAAATGTAATTTCTACTGTATATATGAAAATACAATTTTGTGCTTTATAAATAAACTTGAAATGTTTTTTTTTTGCTTCTATGCACATTCACTTCATATTGCAAATGCACATTTAATATTTATCTACATCTGCACATTACACTGAATACAACTTATTTCTTATATAAAAAAACTCTTAAACTAACCTTGGCATTTGGGTTTGGATGGCAAAGAAAGAATTGCATTGCACAGAGAAATGTCATTTCTACTGTACATATGACAATGTAAATGTTTTGAATCTTTGAATCTGTGCAGACGAATGCATTAAGAAACATTTAATATAATGATCAGTCATTATGTTAACTCTTCCTGACTTCTTTGATGCATGGATTTCTAAAGATCTCTGAAGGTATGCTTTATGCTTTCTAGCATAAAGACATTATCCTTAGAGTCCTGTAAGTTGTGAGGTGGGGTCTCCATGGATCAGACTAGCAGATCCCACAGGTACTCAGGTACTTATTTGTATTGAGATCTCTATCTTGTTCTCTAAGCCATTTCTAAGCTTAGGTACTCTGATTGGTCTGCAGCTACACAGCCCTAAACATAGCAAGCTGTTATATAATGCTTGTTCTTATACCTTTCGATCATTACATTTTTCAAGCAATTAATGCTGAAGTAGCTCTCCTGTAACAGGTGCCACTGTCATGAAATAAGCCATGTTACTCACTTTGCCAGTGGTTTTAATGTTGTGGCTGATCATACATATATGTGATGTATATTTTTGGTATATGGCATTTTATTTTGCATTCTGCAACTGCATGGATATAGGCAGACACATATTTTTGCTATAGGCTAACCCATATTGTACATTTCAGATCAGCCTCATGCGCATAGGGCTGAACAGAAAAATGTTGCTGAAATTGAGGATTGAGGATTAATGCTTTAATGCTTTTCAATTTGTGTGTCCCTGGCATAATGTATAATCCAACTGTAAGCATGAAAACTTTCTTAAAGTCTTTTTAAAAGGTCACAGAGGAGTATATACTACTGCTACAGCTACTGCCACAAGGCAATTTAAAAAAATAGGGGTGTTGAATTAAGGTGTTACATTCCATCTATTAATCACAGAATAATAACACCTTTAAAAAAATAAGTAATTGCAACATGTGACTTTAACCCGGTTCGGTGATTTGCTGAAACCTACTACCCATCGAGATGTGCACTTCTGTGCACGTGCAATTCCAAAGTCTTGAGACTTAGTGCCACAGACTGTTTCACGGTAGCATTTCTCAGTGTTAGGACTCAACTGTATAAACTGGCTCTATGCATCTCTAAATCTCTGTCTATCATCTATCTAGGCTCTTCTCATTTAAATAAAATATACCCTGGATGTAGATTTTTCATTCACTCATCGCAAAATTAATTTAAATATTTAAGTAATATTAGCGCAAAAATGTGAGTGATTCAATTAGATTAATTTATTAGAAAGCATGTAATTATATGAATTTATTCGTTTTTTTATCGCATAAAAATAAAAATTGTCTTTGGTACCTTGCAACAATGCCAGAAAACAAAAGTGTTGTTTTATGGTGTTTCTCTGTATTTACGATGTTACAGAGAAAGAAGAGAGATTCAATACAATGCTTATTGAAAAAATTACTTGGATCAATTGATTTATAGTGAACTGGGATACTCTTTCTGTTTTATGCCTGCACAGGGCTTTAACAAGACAGCCAGTCTCTAATTCATGAGGGCCGTATGTAGTCATTCCAGGGCAAGGACACTCTTTTTGCCACCAAAAAACTCACAATACATTCGTTCAAGCAAATAGCTTTCCATCTGAACTTGTGCTGAGAGTGTACACTCTTACATTTACGGCATTTAGCAGATGCCTTTTTCCAAAGCGACTTCCATTCCTAACTACAGGGGGCAGTCTCCCTGGAGCAACTTGGGGTTAAGGGTCTTGCTCAGGTAGCCGGTGGTGGTACTGGAGGTAGGATTCAAACCCAAGACCTCATGGTCCGCATGGTCCAGAGGCAAGTATCCTACCCACTTAACTACCTCCACCTCATTTTAAAATGATATTCTGCTCCACTGATCAATATTAATACCAGCATAGGCATTTGTTGTTTTAACATTATGGCTAATGCTTCTAAGTACAGAATCCCAGTCAAGCGCTTAAATCTTTTTTAGAGTATCAGGAACAAAGGCTAGAGGGAGCAAGTCTCAGTGAATACTAAAATAATGAGCAGACGGTGTTTGTTCCAATGACTTTACGGTTTCTGCCAGCACCAGCCGAGTTTGTAGGTGGACAGCGCTGACAAATGTTCAGACTGGCACAAGATTTCAAAGCGTGACACAGGGCCTGTGTCTAACATACCAGTGTGAAAGGGAGCAAAGGGAGATTCATTAAGACATTTAATACCAATTTATCGTATGAAACGATGCTCTGGCCTACAGTCATACATCAGTTCCGAGCAGAATTGCTTTTACTGTCTTTTTTCATAAAGATTTAGTGCACAGTAAAGGCACAGTACTGATCTGAACTGATTCTAATGTGTTAATCAGTTCCACATTATGTAAACACTAGGGCTGAGATAAAAGGTGTTTTACAGGTTTAGAACATTCTTTCGTCTTCTGAACCAGACCAAATTTTTCAGTTCTTATCATTAACTAACAAGTAATCTCTCATCATCGCAATTCCAGTCCATTATAGACAGTTTCCTTATTTGGCTATGTTATCTTTTTCCAGTGGTGACATCATGGCAGATTTGAGCTGAGTGTATCTACAGAGAGCTGAGTGGGGTTTGTAGAGCTACAGGACCATCTGAATGTGACAAGGACCACCTAAGAAGTGACTGCAGAAACCAGATGCACTGCTAGAACTGAGAGCAGTCAGAGAGTAGTAACACTCGATCAATATATTTAAATAACTAAGGTGGTTCATCAAACTTATAGTGTCTTCACATCAATCTATTACAGTAAATACTCCATGGAAAAAATTAGAAGGTCTAATCAAGTGTGTTGTAGTTTTGTCCACTCAGTTCATGGAATAAAAGTAGACAAAGGTACTGAATTCTACATACAGACTTGAATACCAATGAAACGAACCAACACTTCTAGGGTTCTATTCGTGTGGTGTTGCTGTACACATCCATTCCATTCCTACATTTTTCAGTTGCAGCTCTAACGCCTTTTTTAATAATCCAAACGCAAAAAAAGGGTCATTTTGTACCAATGATGCATGACTGCAGACTAGAGTGTTTTTTCATACCCTGAAGTTTAGCATTATGGGTAACTGCTGAAATCAGATAATGAAATGCATTGCTTTTTCGGTGGGTGTTTAATAGTTGATAACTGTGACGGTTCGGCAGGATAGTGCATAATAACATTTCTTTGCAGGCGTTTGTGATTCTGTGTGCACATATCAATGCCTCTAATGCTGCTATGCTCACAAAAGTGCTCGTAAAAAGGTCAGATAACCTCATTACGGTCAAAGAGACGTGGAATATATATTCATGGATGATATTTTCCTATCAATTGTTTCATATTTCTTTTTAAATCACAGCTTTGCAAAACAACATTTGTGAGAGATTGCCTGTGCAGTGCTTTTCAAACAGCCAGCAGACGAGTCTCTCAGGCTGCAGGCTGATGTGGTCATTTGCTTTGCTTCCCTTCATGTCAAAGCTATGCAGCACCCTAACAGAAAAGCCCCAGTGTGCACAGCCCTCGCCAGGCAAGAGGGAATCAAATCCCCAGCCTAAAGGGAAAAGGCAGAAGTAATTAAAGGAGACATTTCTTATCGACACTCGTTTCAATCTAGGTGATTGACAGCAGTGTTGGCCCACACTATCACAGATTACAAGGAAATGTAAAAAGAAAAAAAGAAACAGAAAAAAAAAACAAAGAAAAAAAAACATTTTGTGCATCTGTGGAGAGATTATAAGAGATTATAAGGAATGATTTCCGGGCAAAAGAGCCACAGCTTTCCCGATTTCACAGAAGTTCATGAGGCGCTCGCTGCACCTATGTGAAGACTGATATCACGAAAACCAATCTTTCGAATCAAGCGTCTAGCAAACTTGCGCGGCGTGGGCGTGAAATATTGGCGTCTCCATAGCGCATATGTGTTCTATTGAGAAGGAGCCAGAAAACGTCAAATCCAAGATTCGCCACCCCGTGAGTATAAAGACACATGAACAGGCTCCTTGGAGACAAAGACATGAGCTATTCTAAGGAGCATGTATGAACTGTTCAGTCACTTCACAGATAATAAGCACAGGAAATTTGTGAGAAAGCTTCACAACTGGGGAATAACGGTTTGTGGGGGTATTTTGTTCAAACTCTAAGGTTGAAATATTCCTACAATCCTGTCTAAAGCTGTTTAACAGTCTTGAATTTGACTTCTAAGAGCAGTACCATACAAATCAAAACATAAACAGCAAATCAATCATCTAAAGAGAATATGAGCACAGATCAAAGAAAAAGAGCGAACAGGAATAACGAAGATGTCAGTCAAAGATTGGCAGCTTGAAGTTTAAAGCTAAAACATTAAACAGAAAAAAGAAGTAGGACAAAAGAAATATGTGCATCCAGTTAGCCTACATGTATGTACTAACATTGAATATATATTTATGAATATATTCATAAGTAAACATACTAACAATAATATATACACTACTGGTCAAGTGTTTATTATTCTGTTTATTATTGGCTATTATTAATAATAATATTATTATCACCTACTGCTCTGATGGCAGCTTTGCACACTCTTGGTATTTTCTCAAGCAGATTCATAAGGAATCAACCTGGAATGGTATATAATTAACAGGAGATCTTCGTCAAGAGTTCATTAATGGAATTTCTTGCCTTCTTAATGTGTGTGAGAATATCAGTTTTTGATGGTCAGGTTAGTACTCAGTTAGTGATTCTATTCCCCTACAGTTCTACTCCACATTATGGCAAGAACCACTAAACTAAGTAAAGAGAAAGTACCTTTTTACAAAACATAGCATGGTTTGTTTTATGTTTTTTGGTTAATGCATTATTCATTGTTTTCTTTCATCATGTTGTTTGTTTTAGTAGTAATCTAAAATGTAGGAAATATTAAAAACAAAGAAAAAACAATGAATGAGAAAGTGCAAACTTCTGAATATATGCAATATACAGAACATAACCAATTTATAAATATATGTACTAGCGCTGAATATGTATAACCGAAACATATATGCTTGCACTCACATTTAATACATATAAATATTCAAATGCATGCCCAAGTATTAAAAAACATAACATATAAATGCATGTTCTAGCACAGAATATATATATTATAAGTATTTCATTTTCTGCATGCTGGTCACAATTCACAGCAAGAAGCCACAAGACAATTAAACTGTGAAAGTAACTGTGCATCTGAATAAAGTGATGGAATAGTTTATGCCCACATACTAAATGCAAAACTATATTTTTCACTCTAAACGTCCACCTTCATGCACAGAATAGGATTACAGTTGACTTTGAAGGTTCACTGCCCAACAACTATAAGGACTTTCGAAAATCCTGACATAAGCAATCCCACAGTTCTCGTGAGGAATGGTATTCATGGGTCAGGCCTTCCTAATCCTTAATGTGCACCCAAAATGGCCAGAAAATTACATAAACACACATTTTCATCATTTTAAGTCATTTTTGTGTCAAAGAATTATTAACCGATTCAGATAGACTGCTCTGCAGACTTTGGTCATGACTGCAGGACGTACACATGTCTGCCTCAGTGGTCCTGGCCAAACAAACTCCTTATTAGCCCAATGTTGGCATTTATTTGTTTTATGGACTGAATAATCAACTCTGATAAGGCTAAATGATGACAGGCTGCTCCATTGCTCATTCGAAGGACAACAGCAGAGGCTTTTCAAAGGTTTAACATTTAACAACATAAACTTAAATCAAAACTGAAAAGTTGTGATGGAAAAAAATATCAGAGGGCAGCATGAGGAACATACCTGGCCATGAAGGTCAGTGTTCAGCAGCATCAAAGCACACGTAAGGCAATGCACTCCATCTGCAGAAAAATAGGATTTATTAATGAGTAATTATTTAGTCATGGGTTTAACGAGTAGCTGTCGAAAGGTCTGGCTGATTTCCACGCTCGTGCCGCTACGGACATGTTCTGATCTTGTGAGAGGCCATATTCCCAATGTTTTTTTCCCCCTTTTTATAACATGCTGTTAAAAATGATGCATCTCACGTAGTGACATGAAGAGCCTCTACACATGCAGAAGTACCCCTATGTTGATATCATCCATCTCTACACCGGGCCAAAGTAACACCACTTCCATGGCAACAGTCTTAGCAACAAGGAGACCGTTTTAGCTTTTACCCATCTACTGGTCACAGAGGCTTGTTGTTACCAAGATGGTTGCTATGGGGGAGACATGACACTCCAGCATTGAACAAAGCGGGACGATACAAGACTGGAAAAAACTGGGCATGAGCACTAAAATTCACTTTGTTGACAAAAAAAACCCCACAAAAAATGTTGCTAACAACATAAAGAATTATTTTTATTATTCGACCAGTTTAAATGGCAGATTCTGACAGATTGCCTCAGCAACCTTCAACTGAACCTTTCAGCTGCTCGTCTCTTTCACCCGCGATTTGTCAAACCTGATGCCAAGTGAGCTCCATAATTCTCAATTAATGGCTTATTCCTCAAGGGACAGCTGAGTTGATCTCTAGCTAATCCATAGGCTGAGTGGCGCTTTGTGCAAACAAAGCTAAATCCATGCATGTCAGATAACTGAAAAAAACATCTAATCTCCTAAATCCTCAAGTGTTCTCTAATTCACAATATGCAAATAAATATACTAACGTATTCACACCTATTAATCTCAGTACCCGATGAAGTTTAAGCCATAACCTTACTTAATGCAGGAGAAGTTTGCACCCAGGCTAGACCCCAAAATACTTTTATTTATTAAATATTTCAGAATAAGGTCAAAATATGTGGCAAAATGTCTGGTACCTTTTGAGGCGATGATGGTGGGGTTACATTGATAGTACCTATTAGAAAAGTGGATTAAAACCCGCTCTCTCTCCTGGGTTTCACCCATTAGTGCAAAAGCTTTGAGAAAGGATCTGAGGAGGAAGAATAACAAAAACAAAAAAACAATTGAAATTATTATCAAGATCAACACCAAACATGGTCATAACCATTTTCGTAATCACACAGCCTTCAACATGGCTCAGGGGATCACACACTGCAGTGTTATCAAACACAAATGTCCCAAGAATACTCCACCAAGCAAGAATCAGAGGTCAAAGGACAAAGGGCTGGATGATGACTAATACAAACTATGCAGCATCAGATGAGCTACATATGTATATTTATACATATAAACATTCTCTTCCCCCACCCCTGTCTATCTCTCTCTCACACACACACACACACACACACACACACACACACACACACACACACACACACACACACACACACAC
>JBBKCR010000034.1:3945257-3960510 GCA_037577295.1 Ladigesia roloffi | reverse complement strand
CACACACACACACACACACACACACACACACACACACACACACACACACACACACACACACACACACACACATTCATATATGGACTGTTTCAAAAATGATACCTGAGCGATTGGTCCAATGTCATCCCTGTGAATTCAAAAAAAGTGAGGTACTCTTCGGCGACCATCTTGCTAAAGTCATTGCTGTAGGCAAACAAACAGAAGGTTCACATTAGGATCAGGACAAGGTAAATCCACTATAGTTTCTGTAGAGTTATAGTTATGGTGCTTTTTATTACTTTCAGTCCTCTAATAACGTCTATGGAAAAAAACCCAACAATCCCACACATGCTGTGAGGGGCAAGGACATCATGTTTTCTGCAGTGGCTGCGTATGCATGGCATTTCACAAGCAGGAACAGAGTAGAGGGTCATGACATCACTTTCATTTACTGTATATAAT
The DNA here is from genome assembly GCA_037577295.1 of Ladigesia roloffi. Classification (NCBI taxonomy): domain Eukaryota; kingdom Metazoa; phylum Chordata; class Actinopteri; order Characiformes; family Alestidae; genus Ladigesia; species Ladigesia roloffi. The sequence continues at coordinate 3,960,069 of JBBKCR010000034.1, read as the reverse complement.
TGACAGAAAGTGAGAGCTAATGAGAGAAGAAGGAGAGGGAAAAGATGGAGGAAGGAGAGTGAGAAAGAGTGCGAGAGAGAGAGAGCATGAGACAGACAGAATGGGCAAGCGAGAGTGAGAAGGAGAGATTTATATAAACGCCTACACACACTTCCACAGCACTGATTCAAAATCACGACATCAAGCATGGAGGGAAGGGATTGATGGCAGTGTATTGAGGCTGGCATTGTCCTCCAGACCTCTGCTGAGGCTGAGAGAGTGCAGGCTAGCTGTGTGCGGGTTGACTCACACCCGCGGGCGGACGGAAAAAAAAAGGAAAAGCATTTTAGACCAAACGCGAGGTTCATCTAGCAACAGCATGCATTTGTTTACATTTTGGATTGTCTTCAGTTCGACAGAGCATGTTCAGATCATCAGTTCTGTTCATCCAAGACAGGTTAATCTGGATCCACACTTCAGACAGGTGGATCCAAGGACGAGGTGTAGACAGGTGAAAATAAGGGTGACGCACATGTTTATCATGCTGTACAACATCGATAAATGGTTTGAGATGCTGAGATGGTCTATAAATACAGGCCCCTGACTCATTTTAGACTTTGTTTACTTAACAGAGTATCTGAAAATGGCTCATAGTCTTTTGTGAAATTAACTGTGAATTACCTTGCTACATTTTTACACATTTTTTGACACAGTAACAGAGGGAGTGGCACATGACACAAACAGCAAATGCTGAAGTATAAGAAGAATGGCACAAAAAGCAAAAAAGTATTACATTCACTACATTTCCTTTTAGGATGAAATAACTCAATCAAGATGTATTTGTTTTAAATCCAACTTAACAGTTGCAAGAGAAAAATAAATATAGTGACATAAAAATAAAATGCATTTTTGCCATATAGTCCACTAGGGGTGTGCAGAGCAGTCACTATTCGTATCTGTATTTGTATTTGTTGAAAGGGGAAAAATATTCGTATTCGTTATTTGTATTCGGGAAAAAATATTAATTCAGCATGCGAACTCCGTCCGCCCACCCTGAATTCACTCCTGAACTTGAGCGTGTGATGGGGGGCGGGGGTTGGGGGGGAGCGAAGTATGTAAAAGTGAAAGTACGAAAATCCTCCTTGGAATTTATCCCATTCACCAAGTGAAGCAGAGTGCAGCCATGAACGCCGCCCGGGGAGCAGTTTTGGGGAACAGCCCACGATTTTCTTATCGCAGGGCGAGAGCCCTGACCACGCGAGCGCGGGTGTGGGGGCGGGGTTTGGTTCCAGAATACAGTATTTTTTCGAATACCGTAATCGTAAAAAACACGTTATTTTTGCCTTTCCGAATACCGTATTTGTATTCGCCTCCACACCTATCGTCCACCCTTTTAACTTCACAATGGAACAAAACCTTGTATATCCAAGATAAATACATTTTTCTGAGTTGAAAGTTTAAACTAATAATCTCTAGACTATTTCAATTTAAAACCTCAAAAATTCAGATGCAAGGTTGTGTAACCTATATATTTGCTGGGATAATGAATTACTCTGCAGCATCTGATCAAAATGTCCTTTTCTAAAATGTATTGGTCTGAAAATCTTGCACATCAGAAGTCAAGACTCACAGCGGTCAACAAGTTACAAATTAGTCTGAGGATGTAGGGGCAGAAAAACCCTTTACTGACTCCTTTACTGACTGGCCTCATAGATCCTTCAAAAACCATGATGGACAGTCTAAATAACGCAGCTACCGGCCTTCATCGGATCTGAACCACAGGAATATTCATCAAGAGGAAAGTGTCTTTGATGTGGATGGACTATGAAGAACACATCATAAATGTAGTGATTAAGCTGGCAAAATATTACCACTTGAGCAGGAGTCGCCTGAGGACAAGCAATCCATATCTGCCCTAATGGCAACGCGTTCTGCAGCTTTCAGAAATCACTGCTCTAAACTGTAAACGAGTGCAATGATGATAATAATCTCTCTTTCAGGCATAGATGAGTTTGAGATCTCTGACAGATATTACTAAGGAAGCAAATCCATTCTTTCTGTTTGTTAAAGTGAATGAAAATACAGTATCTAAAATGAACTAGAGTTAAGTGGCAAACAACTGCCTGGCACCACATAACTGCTTCAAGAAGCTAGTGAGGACAGTTCTTAAGTTTACATGTCGGCCCGCAAGTATTTTTCATACAGATGACAAAGTGGCTGTTAAGGTTTCTGCAGTGGGATTAACAGACACCACACCATCTTTAATTCACTCTCACCAGCCTGGCTTTTTCTCTGGACATCTGTCCTCAAGTATTAAAGGTCTTCATCATCCGCGCTATGGATTTTTAGTAGTGGATCTTTAGGAAATACAGATCTGGATGCAATGAATTGCATATATTAAAGGGAAATTCCACTGAACTTTTTTAAAATTCTACATAAAAAAGCCATTCAGAGTGAACTGCTGTGATATGGTTCATTGTAAAGTAACATAACGAATTATTTACGATGAAACAGGAGTTAAATCATTATTTTTATATTAAAAAGAAACAAGAATTAAATAGTAATTTAATTGGCCATTCAAAACCATCAATGAATTTAAATTAATTATTTTATATATACTATTAGTAATGCTAGAAAAAAGTCAAAATGTTTCATTGTGTACAGTTTTGCCTTACAACACCACAATTATTTCTAAATGAATTATTTTTATCAGTTTCAGACTAAAACCTTTTGTCCCAATAAGACGTCTCACAAGAATGCAGCAAATCACAACAAACTAAATTCCTTCATTTGCATGATTACATTATCCGCAGATTTTGAAAAATCTGTGAAATCTGCCTTTTGTTTTAACAATTGTTTAATTGCTTTTCACTCATTAAATGCCATTGCTCACCTTATTTAGGTCTGTTGAATAAAAGCATGGTAGCTTACAGTTGGAAATATTAGATAACTTGATTAAACTCAACTTCTCAATTACAAAATCATACAAACTGATAAAAAATACCCATGTTCTGCCAACAGAGCATGATGGAAGTTCAGGACAGCTAAGCATGTTTTGTTATTGATTACTTAAGCCTAGTTTTATTTCTTGATCTACATATATTATTAAAAAAATACTAGGTCTAATTAAATAATACAACTACTAGGACTTAATAAGATGACATCAAGAAACACAGTGAGATAACGAGCTTTCAGAATCACATCTGGCTACCACTCTCAAAGAAAATCCGAGTGTCAATTCCAGACAGACAGCTGCACAGAGACAACTATATCTGTGGCCACTTTCAATAAGGGACTGAATGAGCTAATAAGCTTGCTTGTGCATCTGAAAACAGGTTCACCTAATAGCAGTAAACCATGCCAGGTCACACCACAGTGTGTTAGGATTAAAACAAACGGATTCATATTTGAAACATGGTTCTGGCTCAGTCCAATAGACAGCACTCCCTGGAACACTGAGGCGATGACAAACCTGACCCGAATCTGACTGATTAGCGAGTGACCAAGTGCCCCGGCTCGGTTCTTGCTGTGTCCTCAGAAAGGCAGTTGTGGGACAGCAATCTTCTTGCTGAAAAACTCCTCAGTCCACATGCCAGAAGAGATCAGCACTGACTCACATTCAAGAGTCCGATGCTTTTAACTAGAGCTGCCTGAGCAACACTGCCATCACTTTAAATCGCTCCATCTTAAAGTCTCTACCACAGCCTGGATCTCAACCCCAGGGTGAAACTTTGCACTCCAGTATGATATGAAGATCCAAAATCTTTTGACAGTGCTGTATCTTTAGGCTTTTATGCAAAGCAGTTCAGCTATTTTTCCCCCCTTAAGAGCTCTGAAAATAAAATACAGTGCGGAGATGCTAAGACAGTGGATGGTGTTTAAGTGCCTAGAGGTTTTTTGCTTTGTTTTGTTATTTTAATGCTTACGTTTTGATCTGCCTTTTTAAAAATAATCATATGGAATTATGTGCTCTGAGTTAGCCTTGAGCTGACTGACAAATGAACTGTATGATAAATGGTCAGCAAGCTGAATAATAAAAAGATACATATCAAGTATAATCTGTGTGATTTATTGCAAGGACTACTCAACCATACTAGTGCTGTCAATTACTCAATTTCACTGATCTTAAAATCAGTGCTTAAAATCGACCTGTTTAATGAACTGGTAATTATTAGCTGGCAAATTAAATTATGTTGAATGTTTTAAATTGCAGCTAATTAGAAGGTTTGATAGATGCATTATTTTATGCCAATTAGTTGCACAGTATGTACATGAAGAGTGACGCTCAAAAAGCTGTTGGATGTTGTAAATATAATGTTGCTAATATAATATTATAAATTTACAACATCAATGTAACGTTCCCAGTCAGTGGCCACTAGAGGCCGCCATTAGACACTCAAATGATTTAGGAATAATTGTGTTGGGGTTTTGACTGGGTTTAGGCACTAAGAGTATAAAGAGAGTTTAGTTAATGTCTCGGGTGTCTGTCCAGCTTCACCTAAATCTCATTTGCACCTGTTTGTTTTTTGGCCCACGAGCCTTCTTGTTGTGCATTTAATAAAAGTAGTAAATGGAAATCGGCACCTGCGACTCCTCCTTTCTCAATGGATACAGCTCTTACATAACAATAAACAGTGGGTTTCAGACTGAGTGCTCAACAGGTACAAACATTGAACTGCGTCAGACAACTCTAACCTCACCTTTAAGGATTTTTTAATACAGTATGCATTAGTGGTGAAACACAGATTTAGTTTTCATCATTGTCATACACATCTAGTTATTCAGAGGCACCCTTGACTAGTTGCTGTTACCAAAACTAATTCTTTTACTGTGTTCTCAGCAATAAGTATTATATTAGTAACTTGTAACTCGCACTAGATACTCCAGATACTGAAGCTGACACACTGATACTAGTTAGAAAGTGAAAAAGATCAAAACAGCACTGAGAGATAAGAACTTAATTAGGCTAGGTCCTACAGAAAGTAGTTTTAGACAGTGAAACAACTTTTATTGAAAGGTACTTCACTGCCGAGGGAGTATGAAGTTGGCTATGTGTTCAGTAGACATCTAGCAGACCAAAAATCCTGTCTGAATGTATGTGTTCCTATGCGTGAGAATCAGTGAGTGTGTAAGATATGAGTGTGTGAGATGTGCCAGTGTGTCTACATGTCTCAGTTTGTCTTAGCCTGAAGGTGACTTAACTGGCACACAATACATTTTAAGCTGGTGAAAAGGCAGGTGCTCATTTTAATTTGCACTTCTTCTCACTTCTTGCCCAGGTGCTTGGCCACGTCGGAGCGGCGGAAGCCCTCCAGGTGGTAGAGGCGCCGGGCCAGGCGTCGTGCCGCCTCCTGGTCACTGCGGTGGCCGTTGTTGAGCACATCGGCACTCTCTTTCAGTGGCTCCGTGCTGCCCATCTCCGAGTCCCAGTCCGACAACGTGTCTTTCAGCCCTTCATCGCTGCTGCAGACAGAGGAAGAGAGAAAAAAGTGAGTCATTATATTTCAGTTTTATATACAGCTTACAAAGTACATTTGGTTCGGTCCCAACAACACTAGGAACTGAAAATGATCTGAAGCTTTAACCCAACAAGCTTCTTTACATATGTCCACATTACAAAGCCTGTGATTGAATGCATAAGCCTCTGTGTAAAAGTCAGAGACCATTTTCCATTGAATTAATTTCAAAACAGCTGTTATTTTTCAACATGATCATTTTTCAACATCAGAAATAAAAGCTGGAATCACATTCTCAGACAATTACACAGAAGGCTCAACACCTAAATATATTATCACAAAGTTTAGCATTCATGCCATGTCCACGAGCACATGGGTATTTTCTGAAAATGGAGATTTTCCATTTTTGTTTTTTGTAATAGTCAAGTCCACACGAGTACGTTTTCAAAAATATCTCTGTCCACACACAATCGCAAAAAATGCTGTCAAAAGCATGTCAAGGCAGTAGGAGGCAATATAAGCTTAAACTGCATTTGTGACCATGAGACAAGGTTGAGAGCAGCAGTATTTTGTAAACATCAGGCACAGAGCATACTGTAATGTAATATGAGTGAACAAGTCCCTTTTTCAAAATCTTCCTTTTTCTTTTACACACATAAATGCAGAAATAAGCTTTCAAAACGCATAGAAAAACCTCAGCTTTCAGAAATAATAAACATGTGAGGCAGCTGAGGTGTGTCTGGGTAGCTCCATAAGGGAATTTTCATGTTTCTTAGAACACAATATCAGTGAGAACTTTGGGAGAAACACTGCAACTGGTTAGCTTTCAGGTGATAAGGATGAAAGAATTAAAGTAGGTGCTCAAACAACAGAGAAAAAATTATTTAAAGATCAGATTATATGCAGTGTTGGGTCTATTAATTGTATGTTTACCCATTTGATAAATAAAATCTTACTGGCAATTTTCAATTGAAATCAATTTAACACTAGATTGGTCCCTAAAATTTGAACATTACAGTGTATAGAAAACAATACAATTTGAAAAGAGTATTTGAATTATGAGCACACAGTGTGTTAACTCCTGAGTTTCTGTAAATGTAGTATAAATGAATTCTGAGGGCCAGTGTTTCATCCAGTGATGTACAGTCCTACACACAGAACACAACGTCTACCAAACAGCTCAAGGACAAAACATGCTCCCAGTTAAGTGCCAAACGGACACTTTACACATTCTGAAGCTCATCACGAGTGAACATAGTACGTCATCCTTTTGCACTATATTCTCTGCGTATATGCACCACAGTGACACAGTGTTGAGCAACAGAGTGTAGCTTATCATTACAGACATCCTGCTAGTGGCTATGGAGAACACCTTGGACTCAGGCAGCGACCAGATGATACATAAAAAGCAGCTTAGACACGTCGTTAGGGACGACTTCCAGCAGAACAGCAATGAGAGGCAGGGCAAGAGAGATTATGGCCATCCTCACAGACATCTGAACGAGGCCCAATCCTGGCAGCGCGTCAGAGTGGCTAGCAAGCCTCACATAATGAGAGGGGAAATAAGTCGAGTCATCCCACAAAGGCAGACCTGGACTGAGGTGACAATTAATCACACAGAATTTTGTCCTAGGCCATATAGAAAAAGAATGAAGTGGAGTTAGGTGGCTGTGTTTACTGACATTTTAGGTGGTAAAATGATGCCAATTATGCCTATTGGCACCATAATTTGAGGGTGGAGATCTACGGAGGGGCTGCAAATGCAGAAGGAAAAGAGTGGCTATAAAAGATTCAATATAAACATGAATGTGTCTTGCTTTGCCTCCGAATAGAAACAGAATGTGTATTGTTTGACTATGTGAGCACATTCTGGCCTCAGAGAATGTTTGCAGCTCTGGACAAGCCCCATACAACACAGAGATCCAGGCAAAAAGCTTAAACAACAGTGCCACCTGTTGGCTGTTCAGACAAACAACAGTAATAATATGACGAGATAACTCGATGATACCTTTCATTCTAAATCCAAAAAACACTTAGGATAAAAAGAAACACCCAATAACAGGAGAGGTTGAAAAACAATTAGGGAACTTGAAACCAAATCAAAAGGCCAAGATATTACACATAATAAATAAATGACATTTAAATTGAATTCAGAGGCATGAATATGAAACCATTGTGGGTGCAGGGAGAGAACCAGTATTTCTGTAAAGGGTATATTTGCATATCAGTGTGGATGAACCAGCTCTTCCATTTCGGTTTGAGGGTACCAAACACATCACTAATATATTCAGCTCTGCAGACACAACTAATCTCTTCAAGATGGCATAAGACATTCATCACACAGAAAACCAATAAACGTATTAGGCTTTGAGTTACAGTTGAAATATATCACTTATTTTTATATAAAGGCTGGAGGTAAAAGTGTTTAAAGCAATGGTTAGGCTAAAAATGCAAATTGCCCCTCATCCCAAAAGTAGTCAATAATATATTTGGTGACTGAAGTGTGCTTCTATAGTTTTGCACAGGAGCTATGAGCTATGAAAGAAAAGAAACTAATACTACACTAATAAATACAGTTCACACTTCATGCTTCTTTCACCACAAACCATGATGAGTTGTTTAGTATCTTGACTACACTTGCTTATGTGGTTTCTAACACTGCATCTCATACTGCTATCTATTTGCTTTCAAAACATTTCTTCATTTTTATAGGCAACAGTATTTCATGCTGTGCCAACTGCATTAGTCTATTAAAGTTAAACATGGTTTCATATAAGCAACCTACATGCATTTCTCCACCATGTATCAAAACTGGAACCACTTTGCAATTTAAATACCATTAAAAAGGATTCATAAATGATTGGCTGGTAATTAGGTTTTAAATCATTTAAACAAGTTCTAACAGTTCACACAGGCTCCCTATTTGGCAAGATCTGAAGTTTTAATGGTAGTAGCATGTTAACATTGACTTGAGGTAATTGACAAGTCTGCCTGAGAGAGGGACAAGATAAATTAAGCATCTAGCAACATCTATAAACATAGTGAGCATGTACTAATGTATGACAAGTGTTGAAACTTTTTTATAACTACTCATTATTTAATAATGAGTCTAATTAACAACCCGATTATAAGGGTGATCTTATTGTAAAGAGTTACACCCAAAACTAGGGCTGGGCAATTAATAAAAAAATAATTGAAACCTACATTCTGAACCAATAATTGATCTAAAATTTTCCAGGTCGATTATTTCAATTACTTTCCTATTAAAAACACTACCGCATGTGGAGCCACTATTTTACATAAGAAAAACATTGAAAATAATTTATTCTGTTTCCAATAGAGCAAGTAAAATATTTCAACATTTTTATAAGAACAAAGTTATTCTTCGTTTTAGGCAATGTGTGTTTTAATTTCAGTTGTTCAACATTGATGTTCAATAAACAATCATATATAGTAGATAGTGTGTTTCCTTCAATTATTTTAAAATTAAGTCATGCACCCTTCATTCGAAAATCTGTCACTGTGAGCATATTTACTGTACAAACTTGTCAGTGAACTATGAAGGCAAAAAAAAGTGTTTAAATAAATAAAATAATTGTTCATTAATCGTAATCAAGTTAAAATGTTAATATAATGGAAATTTTGATTTTAGGCCAAATCACCCAGCCCTACCCAAAACTGTGGTTAAACAATTATCATGCAACTTATTAAATTTCATGTAATTACATGTTTTAGAGTAGCTTCAAGTGGAAATCGACATGTTGGATTTCTGGTTCCCATCACTATCACTGTGAATCAATCTTTGTCAGTTTCTCTAGAACATAGCACTTTACACGACTTACAAAACACATGACTCTGTTCACATCATAACAATTTAATTACACAGAAAATGTCAAAACTCGGTGGAATCCCCCCTTGACGCACAGAGGCCACCGTAGCCTCAGGCAGTGGTGTGGTGCTTGGCAGGGGATGGTAAATGAGAGCTCCTCTATGGGACGTGTATTAGATCTGACCCCAGCTCCACCCACAACAATGTTATACTTGAAACCCCACTCGTTCTCTTGCAGGGGCCCTCGGGCTCCAGCAGTGGAGCTGTGTGAGGAGGATCTGACTAGGCTGAGGTAAGGACACTTCTATTTTCTCATTGCATGACTCATTCTGAAACAGAAGCTGCCACAAAGGCACTTAAAATGCTCAGCAACACAACATATAGACCTGGGCAAAATAATAGCAACAATGGTGCAGGAAACCTATCAGTTTCTGTTCCTGAAGTACAGATGAAACACAACATGCACATTTAGAACAAAAAAACCCCACCCAAATCAACCCCCAACTCCCAATAAATGTAAAGAAAATGGACTCACATTGAAATTTGAAATCAGAACCGTAGCCACTTCAAACTATGATTTCTTTACACCTGGCCTCTTAAATCCATTGACAACCAATCAAAATGTACAAATCTGATTCACATTTAAATGCACATTTGTTCAATATTAAATAATAATTATTCCATATTGGGGTATTATAAAGTAATCAATTTGGTCATTACTGTGTGTGAATGAAGACTTGTAAAGTTGGATAAAAAAACCTGAATAATTTCACCAAATATAGGAGATCAGTGACCAAATTCTGCTTCTTTTAGGGTGAGCACTGGAGCTACATGGCTAGAAGTCAATAGTCATTCAAATTTATACTTTAAATCAGCCCCTAAATCTCTCAGTCTGCTCAAACGGCATCCATTCAAACACTGCAAAAAGCCATTTTAGAATACTGGGTCTTTTTTTACAAGATCAGTCCTTCTTACGACCAGTCTTGATAATGTTTGAAATGGCTGCCTATTGCATATGTCCAGGTAGAACAGTTCTTCATCAATTTTAGTACTACAACAACAGAAAGGAGAAACATACCCATAAACAAAATTGCTGAAATAATGTAAAAGAGCTTTAACAATACTGAACAAGGTCTAGCAGTGGAAACTCGTGGAGCTCATGGAGTTTGCACATTAACTTTTTTAATTGTGGCAAGTTCCTGTTTCTCAGAAGAGGATCTGAAAGATCTTATTCAACCCAAAACAACTTCACCTAAACAGCTTTCTGGTTTGAGCCTTAGCTTAGCGTTTCTCAAACTATGGACTGAACTGTCGCCGGTCTGTGAGCGCGCTGCTGCCGGTCCGTGAGTCTTGTTTCAGCTTTCTTGAATGTTCAACGTTCCCGCTCTTTGTCTCATTTACTCCAAACTTTTCACAAACACACACGCATTAAGAGAGCCATCAATAAATCCCGGCGTGTTCAAAGCACGCAAGTCCGCATTCTTTCTTTCGGAGGCGTCCCCCAAACAGTGCCCTTCCTCTCCACGGATCTGTGCGAGACCGCTTTTCTGAACTGGCAGTAGAGTTTAGATTCTCTGCCCGAATCCTGCCTGAGCTGCCGGGTCGGGCCGTGATCAAGCATTAAATCGCCCACGTTAAACAACTGTCGGGATTAAAACAGACTTGGGACGATAATTACAGTTAATGGGTTACGCAGGGCCCTGAAGCCCCAAAGCCTGACATTACTGGTCCCCAGGACTAATAAGTTTGAGAAACCTGCCTTAGCTCATTGTGCTTCCCCTCGCTATCTCTTTAAAAGTTACTTTACAACAATTGTTGGATCCCTCACACATGACTGGTCAGTGTGGCTGCAGCCAAACAGCACTGAAGCTCTCTTGACTCTCAGCCATCTGGATTCCAACATGGGTCCAGACAATAGGATGCACCCCACTTAAGCAGTAGCTAGACATGTACAACATGTTCATTAATCATTATCACAGTACTTGACAGTTATGTAGTACCAGCTCAAAGAAGAAGACCACGTTCACATAGACTACAACTAGCAGGTTGTCTTTATGCTTGCTTGAAGCATTAAAACATTTCAATAGTGGTCCAGGCAACACTAGCTATGTTTCCATCTACTTTCTCCCCAAAACTGCAAGCAATAAAATGAACATGCATGAAAAAATGCAATTTTTGCTGCCGAGCAGCTTGTTTCCATCTAACTTTGAGCAATAAAATGCATTTTGTAACGACTTCCTCCATTTCCAATTTCAATTTATTTATTTGTTCCCTGTCAATAATGTTGCGGGAGAAATGAAATATTGAGCGATTTGAGCGCTTTTCATTTAGAAAGAGTGAAGCCTTTATAAAAACAATCTCTTTTCCTCAGCCCAGCTACACCTTGTGTGTGTTGTAAAAGGCATGTGAGGAGCACCTGTCATATGATGTTGACCCCTTCTTCCCTATTCAAAACATTTTTTGATGGAATTCACAATTGCCAAAATTTTAATTTCCTAAGCATGGGCCTGAAGATCATTCTGCATAAAACTCTTTTGGACTAAAAGTTCTGATTGTCTTTGATCATTTCAGGAATCTCAGCAAGTCAACAGTATCAGAAAATATGAGCACTACACTAGCTCCCCTCCAGTTTGGCAGAAATGAGAAGACCAAGTAATATTACAAGAAATTTGAATATGATAAACTACTGCAAATTGGTACTGCAGCGAATGATGACTTAACTCACCAACTACTCCGCATACAGTGGTTTCGATTAAAATCTAAAACTATTGATTATTTAGTACGTACTATGAAACTACTCTGTAATGTATGCAGATATTGAAAACAAAGGTTTAGATGGTTGACATAAATAACAAAGTTAGGGGTTAACATTTTAATTCAACTAAATCACTGCCGTGACAGCTATTCATTATTTAAGGAGACATTAATGACAGATTCTTCAGTATCTCTTGTGCATAGATTGTGCATAATGTTCATAGTACAAATACAGGTCTTGCATTAAAGCGCAGATGTAAAAGGTACTTTTCAGACTGCCTTTAAAATGAGCCTGTGTGTTTTTCAAATGTCACGGCTCTTCGTTTTCTTTGGAAGTGAATATGCAGCACAGGCATGGGGCAGAGGGTTAGTTGTGATTTTAAATAGAACTTTACAAAAGGGTGAGCCAAGGAGTGGACACACCCTGCTGTTTAAACGAAATAAACGATTGCTGTGGTTTGAGTGAAGAGTGTAAAAAAAGAGGAACAACTGCATTCCTCTCAACTCAATACAAAGAGCAAAATTTCAATAAATTAGTCTAATACGAGAGAACTAATAATGTCTGCAAGGATGAAAAAAGGCATTAGGATAAAAGGAAAAATGCTCTAAAGGAATACAACAATAATTTCTACAGGACCCCTAAAATACTTTGTACAGCCATTTATACACACACACACACACACACACACTGTTACACACACAAGTAAGGGAAATGACTGACAATACAGACATTACTAGACAATTGCAGATACTACAGGAAGACAATAGGAGGCAGAAATATTACTACTTATTAACGTAGTATTATACAGTATTATAAGTATTTTATTTAAGAAAATGTTCTATTGCAATGCATTATATTCAGACTTCAACCAACAACAGAACAGGGTACTAAGCGTCAGAAATCCCCAACGTAGATCACACAACGCACACACAGCCAACATAAATAAACGACCAAACATGAGCCACAAGCCAGAAAGAAGGCAAGAAAGCTGAGCACGAGAAACAGTGCTGCTCTCCACACTGACTCCAACTACGAAGAGCTGAAAGTGAAGGAGTGGAATCTCAGGCATGCTGTGATACGAGCTGCAAAAAGACAGGAATCTTTTCATTGTGGCGAAGATCTCGAGACGCTTTCTCGTGCGTCCACCTTTCTAGAAACTCAAGGGAAACCCTTTATAGTGAAGTGTAAACACTTTAAAGTAAAACAGAGAGCCACTGCCATTTACAACGAGCACCACAAACATGCTACCACACACAAACGCAAAAGCGAGCACGCACACAAACACACACGCAAACATTCCTACAATCACACGGATACGCACACACACACACACGAGCACGCACACACACGGGCAGCAGCGAAGCGTTGCTAGCAACAAGTTGTTTTGTTTACCTGCCAGACTCTGCGAGTTTCACGGAGTGAGGATCAGTTCGGCCCAGCTGCGCCCAGCGTGGCCTCCCAGAGTTAAGGCCAGACTAACGTGCTGTAGCCGGAGTACCATCACTTGCTCCGAGCACTAAAACACACACTTTCACACTCCCCGACCCCATCCTGCTCACTACAGAGGAGGACTTCCCCCAGTGCACTGCATCCAGCCCGAAAAGAAAAGTCGCGTGGCACTGAAAGAGAAAAAAAACACCCGGGCTGGACTTGCCTGCACGCTTACTGCCTTTAGGAATCGCACTGAAACGAAAATAACAGCTCTTTCCTGACACGGGTCTTTCAGATTGGGTTTGTTTTCTAAGCCAACGATACATTCTACGTCTCAGCTCTTGTTTGGTGTGGCCAAAACGGAATTTTCATACTTATTGGATCATTAACTTGACATAAACAAACCTTATTCAGAGCGGCTTGATATGAAACAGTAAACCCACTTCCTGAGCTAATACCGCTACGAGAACATTTGTTTACCCTCCTCCAGTAACACTACACTGTTCTTCTGATACGAGTTCTTACATTTGTTGCTGATGATGTCAACGTAGTGGAGTGGAGGGATATTTTGCCTTACCGCAGCCAGCAATAGGATTTGTTGAATTTTAAGAATTAAAAATCGCATTTTATCCAAAATCTACTTTCAGTCAAATCTGTTACCATTTATATTATGTTTCTCTTACTTTGCTTTTAAAGTCAAACACCTGAGATGCCAATTTCCTATCAGAACCGCTATGAACGATTCTGACTCTGTAATCAACACCCTGATCCATCCCCTGCCTCTGTAAATAGCCAGACAAAACTTCACACACTGTCAATGCAAAGCAAAGCACAATGCAAAGCCTGAAAGCAGCTTCTCCTCACCTTGAGCCAAACACCATGATGGCTTGATCGCAAGCTGACAGGCACGTATCTCCTACGTTAGTGGACTTCATAGAGGAAGAATATGGTGAATTCAGTGCGTGCAGGCCAGGCGAAACCCAGTAGGATGAGAAACTAGAGTTTGGGGATGTGGTTCTGCAGATCACTTATCTTCCCTGCAGTCACTTTACATGCTGTTTGGCTTCCATCACTGGTCACCACATGCAGACCACACCAATAAGTTTTGTTAGATTTCTGGAGACGAGAAAGGAGTGTCCAGGCACACAAAAAAATATTTCTCAAGGGTTACTCTCTCTCTCTCTCTCTCTCTTTCTCTCTCTCTCTCTCTCTCTCACTTTCTCTCTCTCTCTCTCTCTCTCTCTCTCTCTCTCTATGTCTCTCTCGCTTTCTCTCACTCTCTCTCTCTCTCTCTCTCTCTCTCTTTCTCTCTCGCTTTCTCTCTCGCTTTCTCTCTCGCTTTCTCTCTCTCTCTCTCTCTCT
>JBBKCR010000034.1:3926987-3939404 GCA_037577295.1 Ladigesia roloffi | reverse complement strand
ATTAGAAACTTCAAACAAAAACTTTGAGTGATGGAAACTAGCCACATAGATTAAGTGGTTTATTTAATAAAACAAAACGTTAGAGTGAGTCCTGTCCTTGGTGGCTCGCTGCAAGTTTTTTAACTTCAGGATACAGAGACCTATATCTACCTACCAGAGATATCACATTTGAATTCGGCTGTTTTAATATTAAATCAAAAGTAATGGGACACTGCGATTTTAGCGTCTGTTAACTCAGGAGGTATTATGGCAACTGAGTGGTATTTGCAAAGGTCTCACCAAGCCCTATCTAACTGTGAAGTTTGATGTGGATTAGTGCTTGTTCCACGGATCTACGCCACTCTTAATGTTTTTTGACTGCCTCCGTAACAATGACAGCAGGCTCATCTGCACAGCTATTTACTGAAAACTTGAACGGGAAGAGGACGTAATTTGGGTCTCACGAGACCAGACACATCTCGTGAGACAAATCTGATCCCGTGAGATCTCGTACCATGAGATCATATCACACTCCTACAAATTAGTCAATCAGTGTACCAGTCTTCTGATAATAAGGTCCCCTGCTCTGAGCATATATGACAGTGAAATAGTGACAGAGACAAGAAAGCTGTCACAAGATAAGCTGTCACTCTCATACCTTATGTTGGTTATAGTTAGCTTTGTGAGAAAGTCCAACAGCAAATCACATTCTCATCTGTAGAAAATAAATCAGCAGGGGTTTTGGAAGCATTTTTAATGTGAGGGGGACGCATCGGTCTAGACGTGGGGGCAAGGTTTGGGCTTGGGGGCGGGGTTTGGGTGTGTGGGTGGGGTTTGAGTGTGGGTCTGGGTTTGGTTGGTGGCAGGGTTGCTGCATGTGTGCAAATCTAGTCCTTTTAGGGGGTGGGGATGTTTGAAAACCCCTGTTGAATCTTGAATCTTGAATTTTGCACGAAAGAATCTGCTCCAGGTTTTTTTCCAACTCACCGCAAGCAAGTGAAGTGAATTGGCGGCGCACGAATAGGCTGCTCAAATTTCCAGCGGTGTGTGCATTCTACTAGCGATTAAGTGGAGTGGATTTTTTCCTGAAAAATTCAAGATTCAAAAGCAATGAGCAACCTAATTATTTATGTTAAATGCGAGGGGTGCAAATAAATAATTATGAAATGGGAAGGGGACACATCCCACTTTGGTTGAATTGCGGTGACGCCCAGGGAAATCAGTATGTTTTGTTCCAGTTGTATAAACTAGAAATGATGACTGCTGCTTTGATGCTAACCTCTGATACCCTGTGCATGGTGTGTCAGTGTAATCTTAGAAGCAGTGTAACAGTACTGAGACATTATTACTCTGCTGCTCAAGAGGTGAAGTGAATTGCACTAAATATCTGGACAAGAAAGCATTCAGATAAGAATTTCATTGGGCTTATACACTGTTAGAATGGTAATAAATCTGAAGCTGAGACTTCCCTGTCCCATACTGGTTTTACTCATTAAACCCGAGATGAGTTCAGAAATGCTAAACAAACCCCATCTGTTCGTCCCCTTGATTAGTTTCTGTGTGTGTGTGCCTGTGTGTGTGTGACTGTGTGTGTTGTAAAAAGAGCAGGAGTTTCCACATTATTGTTAAATTTAAATGTAATAAATTGAAATACTATTATAGTGCTCACCCTCTTTTTTTACCGGTCATGACCCTCCACTTTGAAGACGGGATGTCTCCAAGGTGGTATACTATTAGGGTCAAGTAAAAAGTATATTTATAAATGTTAAGTGTTTACATCGTATTTCGAATTTGTTTTTTTTTTTATTGAAAGTGAGTAATAATATTTCCATCATATGGGCCCTGTAACGAAGGAGCTCAGAGATCTGGTGGGCATGGCGGGACGGCAGACTGAGGCAGGCAGGCGGTCGTCTGGCAGTCGGCCGGCAATGCTGAGTCACACCTCTGGCACCGACAAGGATCTACTCCCAGGGGCTAGGAAGTGACAGCTTTCTCAGCACAAGCTGAGAGGCCATGAGACCCGACAGGCAGGTCTCCGTCACATGACATTAACACACATCAGCGGCCACCTGGTACACACACATAAACACATACTGTTTACTGCCTGCTGTCTAGTCATGCAGGAGTAACGCATCACATCTTGGGTATTAAAAAAAAGCACAGACAACAAAAAGCTAAAAAGCTGTTTCTTATAGAGCAGTGCTTGTTGGTCAACCAAGGTCTGTGCTAGGTTTATGTTTAAGGTATCAGCTAATTGAACCCTACACATAATAAATCCACACTTGTCTTTTGTGATTTCTTATCGCTGTAGTTATATGATACATGCTCTAAAGCAAGTTAATTACAGCCCCTCTCAGTGAATTTAATATTAAAAATAAATAACACAGATTAAATTGCCACGATGGCGCCTGTCAAGGGGTTGGATATATTACACAGCAGTCTGTTCTTGCTGGCAGCTGGAAGTATGGAGCAAAGAAGTGAAAGGAAAGAAGTGAAAGGATTTCATTGACTTTGACAAGGACCAATTTAGATGGTTAGATGACTGAGCATCTCAAGAACGGTGGATCTTTTGGGGTGTTCCCAGTATGCAGTGGTTAGTACCTACTAAAAGTGTCTGAAAGAAGGACAAATCGAGAACTGGTAACAGGGTAATGCATGTCCAAGTCTTATGATCGTACAGAGGAACTACTGCTGAAAAAGTTAATGAAGACTATAATAGAGGAGTGTCAGAGCCCGCAGTGCATCACAGCTCTCTGAGGAGTCGCAGACCATTCAGAGTGCCCATACTGACTGGGCCAACAATCATGTGCAACATATGCAAGTCTGACTTGGCTTTCCACAGGAGCACAGTTACTTTTATCCTGAACAGAAAACATCCTCTTGAAGAACGGTCTGTAAACAGCTCTGACAAAGTTAACTCCAGCTACTCCTCGAGGAGACACCGCTTAAAGTGATTTGTCAGAATGAGTTAACATCAACTTCAGAGAAATCACAAAAGCTCACTGTGTTACACTTCTAACGCTGGTCTCTGGTGTATTTTTCTAATTAGCTTAAAAAATTCTCTGTACCTCTGACATATAAAAAATCTGCATGGCCTGTAAACCTGTACTGATCAAAAGAAGAAAACCTACTGTTAAAATGTTCAATCAAGTAAATGACGTCCCCCTCACATTTCATAATTATTCGTTTGGACTCCCCCACATTTAACAAAAAAAATTAGTTAATCAGTGCTGTTGAATATTGAATCTTTTACGAAAGAATCCTCTCCACTAAATCTATGGTAGAATATTTGATTATTCGATTTGATTTGATTTACACGCTGGAAATCCGAGCAGCCTGTTTAAACACTAACAATTCACTTCATTTACTTTTGAGTTGGAGGGAAACCCGGAGCGGATTTCCAGTGGTGTGTGTATTCTTTTATCTATTACGTGGAGTGGATTCTTTTGCAAAATATTCAAGATTAAATATTCAAGTGGGGTTTCCAAACACCCCCACCCCCTAAATGAACGAGATTTGCCCACATGCAGCAAACCCCGCCCACCCCCCAAACCACACCCTGTATCCAACAACAAATCAAGCATTAAAAGCAATATGGTTTCCTTTATTCAGCAACATGGTAGCACACAGAAAGCCTCAGTACCACATGCAGATCCGTTTTACTATACCCAACGTGATTGCATACATGGCCCAAGAACTCAGATTTAGCCAATAAACATCTATGGAAAATCAGTTAAGCAGTAAAAAATAAAAGCCCTGAATTTGATGTTTTGATAACAGTGTTCCAAACACCAACAAAACACAACTACTAAATGTACTACTATTTATGTTTGTGTTGTAGTTTCACAATTACTTTTCAGTAAAGAGCATCGATTAAGAGGTCCTGTATATGTTTTCTGCTGTTTTCTGTTTCTTACAACTGAAATGCAGTCAGTAACATCTCGCTGTGCATCTAACATTAAATGCAGCATCCGTTTTATCTCATAAAATTGGTGCCACCTATTGGATATCAAATCATGACTGAATAATCCATTGTCACAATTAGTAGTTACCAGTAATGGAAATAACTGCGCTATAAATAAACAGCCTAACTAACGCCGATACTTTATTCAGTAACGAGTAATCAAACCAATGACTGTTTCCCCCGTTACAACGTCGTTACCGTTACTGACAATAAAATGCCTGTTACTATAACTGAGAACACTGAAGCGGTTTTCCTGCGCGCAGCATCTCACAGTCATTTCTCTGTAGTGTGTGTGTGTGTATGTGTGTGTGTGTGTTCAGGGCCGGGGCGGGACACATAACCAGTGATGATGACTGGTGTGTCTGAATGCGTGGTGTAACTGGGAATGCGATGATTGGCTTAGATTTAGTGAATTTCCATGGTTTGTCAATCAGGCAGAGTAGGTGGTTCTACACGGGTACAAGGCTCCCTTATGCCCCCCCCCCAATCTGAACAGGCAAATATTTAAATATAATTTTTATAATCTCGACATGCGTTGGCTAGAAGAACGAAACTCTACATGTGTTCTACACGGACTACTTAAAGCGCTACACGCACGCGATGACACACACGCACTGACACACGCACGCAACCCCCCACCCTGCAGCAATGTTTTTTATTTATTATATATTAAATTTAATTTTTTTTAAGTAACGTAAGAATTACTTTGCCTGGTAATTAGTTACTTTTATAATGATGTAACTCAGTTACTAACGCAGTTCCTATTTGTTAAAAGTAACTTGTAACTATAACTAATTACTTTTTTAAAGGCACTGGCCCAACACTGGTAGTTACTGTAACCTAAGCTGTAAGGCCTCCAGTCCAGCTCCCAAACCAGTGGTTGCACACTTGGCTTTATATACACAGACACAGAGAGAAAAAAGCCTGATTGGACAGTTCTATGTAGGACATTTCATAATTCAAACCCCTTTGTTTCCGATCAAAAATTATATTAAATTAATTCAATAGCTGGACTGTTTATTTGAACCTGGGCCGCTGCTAGGTGTGGGTGCCTTTTCCGGTGCTCATAAGGTGAAAGGCTGAAAAAAAAAATTTCAATCTGTACTGAAAATGTAACACATCATGGTGCAAAAATGGCAGAATATATTGAACTGAATGTTAGGCATTACTATTTCCTCAAAAATTCTAGGTCAAAATTGCTTTGTGAGCATTATTTGTTACTAAATGCCATTGAATAGAAAATCTTGAATTTGGCAGTTTATTTATCCTACCTGAATGCTTCAACATCCCATGTTAACAGTGGAACCAGGTGATTTGCATGTAAACAGGAAGCACTAAGGCAAGCAATTTACTGCCATCAATTTCAGATGATGAGAATTGAAATTACTCTGCCATATGCCACAGTAAACGATCAATCTTCCGCAAATGTGAAAGATGTTCTGTCCTCTGGTGTACTGACATATACTGAGGCACACGGTGCTCTGGAGGCATATTTTCTCTGCTGTTGTCTGCAAGAGAGCTTCTCATTTTACCACATGGAGCTTCCTGTCATTTCCACTGGGTGTGCTGCAAAAGCAAACTTCATCTCAGGGTGAGCAGGTTCACTGCAACTGGTCAAGCTGAAAGCTTTGTTTCATTTTGTTAAAAGTGTGTTTTGTTGTGATAAACCACATATTGACCACGTGTCTTGGTTCAGAGTAAGGAGATCAATTATTGCTCAATCTGGCGGCTCAACTTCTTTGAGGGCAATGCTTCTGTTTTCAAAGCACAGCATCTTGTTTTTGTTTAGTGTTTGCATCCTGATCTGCCTTTTAGATTAAGGTCCGCCCACTTTCTGGAGGGGGCAATGGCGAATTATACAGAGGGAGCAAAGCACAGCTTCAACCTTCAGGATTAGAGGACGTTGGAGAGAGAGAGAGAGTGTGAGATAGAGGGAGGGAGAGAGAGGCAGGAAGAGAGGGAGGGAGAGAGAGGCAGGAAGAGAGGAATGGAGAGAAGCAGAAAGAGAGGGAGAGAAGTGAGTGAGAGTGAGAAAGAGAGAGAAAGGTAAAAAGAGAGATGACAAAGGAGAGAGAAAGAGAGGTGAGAGGACAAGAGAGAGGGAGAGAGAAAAAAATAGTGAGAGGGAGAGAGAGAATGGGAGAGATGACAGGGGGGAAAGAAAGAGAGGAGAGTCTCAGTGAGAGAGGGAGACAGATGAAAGTGAGAAATGCGATGAAAAAGGAGGAGAGAAAGAGAGAGAGGACAGAGTGATAGAGAGAGAGAGAGAGAGAGAGAGGGGGGAGAGAGAGAGGCAGAGAGAGAGATGCTGCCAGCTACTGTTCTGAGGAGTCACTGCAGTGTGCACACACTCACACACGCAAGGAAACGCAGCAGGAGCAGCTGCCTGCACGCTAACGCTCAGCGTCATGGCAACTAACGTCATGCAAGGCAAAGGTCACGACTTACGGGATGGAGGAGTGTCCGGCACTGGATGAGCCAGGCTGGGCGAAGCAGCCGGACACGAAGGAGCCCATGGTGGGGTCAATCAACTGCTGCTGGAGGAGCAGGAGGAGCCGAGCAGGTGGAAGTGGAGGAGAGAGAGGAGGTGAAGGTAAAGTCTCCTGCTAATAAACTCCATAAGCCATGTGATCACTCCCTCAGCGCCTTGCTCTGACCTACATGAAGGCAACAGAGCGGCCACGGGCACCCAGGTAGCTGGATTTTTTTGGCTTCGTTCATCAGGACGGCGCCTCGGACGCCTCAGCCTGATACGGCTGGACGGGCGGCGCGCCTCCTGCCTCACACTCCATCTGCGGGCCGGACGGAGAGAGAGAGGGGGGCTGGGCCGCATGGCCCCTCCTTACAGAAGAGAGAGAAAGAAAAAAAGAGAAGGGGGGTGGTGATGCTGAAGCAGTGAATGGAGGGAATTGTGCTGGCCAAGAGACCGTGATGTCAGCAAGGGCTTTATTTACGTCCGACACGCTGTAGGGAAGCAATCAGGAGCCTGCTTGGGTGCAGCCTGGCCAGTCTGCCGCTGCTCTGCTGGAGCTATAAATAACACACCGGCTCTGCTCCTCGGCTCGCGCGACCTGACGACGAGGAAAGGCGCCACATTTAAGATGCAGTTAAGCCACGTTTATGTTTCATGAGTACGAGAGAACGCATGCTTTAACCTACTAGTACAAATACGCTACAATCCTTAAGATGGGCACGCTGGTTGTTCTTCAACAAGGCTGCTGTGCTAAACATCCCTAAACAGACCATTCAGTTCACATTAGAGCTGAGTCATATGACAAATATATCACTATGCTTGAAGCTGGGCCACATGGCATCTAGAGCAGAACATCTTTGTCACACTACACCGGTGATTTTTAGTTCTAGTGGTACTGTACGGAATTTCTAGCGTGGGTGTCAAAAAAATGTCATAATGCAAGCAAAATAACTTATCACAATACAAGCTAAATGACAATCAGTAGTGCAGCCCAACCCCCCTGCCCAACCCTTTCATGCTTAGGGGCTACATGGGCAAACAGAGATTTGTTTTTCATATCAGTATTTTACATTTTGAAAATTTTGTCTGTTTAAATTACATCAAATATGGTGCCGCCTTAAAATGCAACTGGCAATTATGGACACTTATATATATGCTCAATTATGTTACAACATTTTTAGTACAGCTGCTGAATATTTTAATGTAGAGTGAATGCTTATGATATTTAAGCAATTAAAACTAACACCAATAATAATCAGCTGATTCTGGTCTTGATTATCATCATGCACTCTTACTGTTTGTGCATGGAAATATGAACAGAACCAGATGATGAATCACACATATTTGCTTCATTTCCTTCCAGGCATAGAAGGAAAAAAAAACAACATTATTGTGAGCTCTTGCTCTAGGACAGGCTGACTCGGGTTCAACTAAAGCACGAGGAACTACAGCACGGGCTCCGTAGGCCTCTCTCACTCCACTCATCCAGTAAAGCATGTAAGCCCTTCTGAGGGGGGAGTTCATATCCGCAGCAGTCGAGCTGACCTTTAATCCATAATGCTCTGAGGAATTTCCCTTAGCTCCTATAGGCTAATCATGTACAGTTCAAACACGGCCCAGCTGCTGGCTGCCCTGGACTGTGGTGCCAACCCACTGGGCCTGCAGGATGAGCATGAGTCCACAGGCGGCGGCGGCAGAGCAGCTGTGTACTTTAGGACAAGCTTTGTTACTGTAAAAATACAGGCCTACTCTTAGCCAATCTAATTCATATATAGACTATTCTGTACAAAATACAGCAGAGGCTACAAAGACTACATAAACATACGTACAAACTTTGTGCTTTTCTCAAGCTGTACAGCCTTTGGAAATCTCATAAAACCTACCACAGCGCACTGGCTAAAAATATTTTGATATTCCGAGTGCTGGTAAAGCTTTTAGCAAAAAAAAGGTTAAAAAAAGTCCCTTTTACTGTTCATAGGATAGACACAAAGATATCATAATAAGACATGTGTGATTAAAAATCTAAATTAAAAATCGAGTAGCAGTATGATCATTTACTCTACTCCATAACTGTAAACACCATAAAGGCAGTGTGGTCAACACGAATCCAACATTAATACTATTTCTGAACTCAGATGAACCTACTAATACAGGGGTGGAGGTAGCTCAGTGGGTAGGAGACTTGCTTCTGGACCATGAGGTGCTGGGTTCAAATCCTAAATCTGGGTCCCTGGGCAAGACCCTCAACCCCAAGTTGCTCCAGGGAGACTGTCCCCTGTAGTTAAGAATGGAAGTCGCTTTGGAAAACGGCGTCTGCTAAATGCCATAAATGTAAATGTGCTAACTTAATCCACTGCACCATTGCTCAGGTTGATCTGACTTGACCTTAGCCTGTCTGTCAGCAACTAAAACCTTTGAGCCATGAATTTTCACAGCTTAAACGTGCAGATCTAGAAGATCCTTCCTTCCTATTGAAAATCAATTAAACACAGCAAAGCACTTTCAGGATCATCAGTATCTCGGTTGAGCTGTGGCACAAGTCAGCTAAGCAACTCCAGTGAAACGAAAATTATATCTAGCAAATAATCAGTGGGAAAGCAGTTGATGTTTTTTTCTTGAGGAATATAATTTCTCCCTCTTTTTGAAAGGTTAGGGTCTCCTACAGTTCAAGCAGAAAATCCTGTTTTTGACAGCAGTTCGTTTTAATATCCAGCAGATGGCACCATTTCATCAAACATCAATTTTACTTCCTCAAACTACCCAGTACAGAACTGGACACTATACAGAACAGAATTCATACAGAACAGAACACTGCAGTACCCAACCATTCTCTAATCTAAACAGGTTTAAAACAAGTTTAACAGGTTCAGCTTGGAGGGAGAAACAAAACATCCAAGCTGGGAACCAATCACATCAACAGCGCTGACCCCCTTGTACACAAAATATCTTCATTATTATTTACTTGTTTTGCAGTTACAGTCAGTATACCTGACAGTATACAACATGTCATATTTGCACCAGAGGATGGCAACAAAGTCCAAGGCACAAATTTAAAGACTGAAAAAAAAAACATACAAACAAACACAAATGCTTTTACATCATAGCTCATTGTTGCTCATGGACTCCTTTAGAGATCCGAGCTGAAATTGAGCCATGGAATCTCACACAAACCTACTGGGCCTGGTTGAAAATTTGAGCTGAGAAGAGAAATGATGACTTAAACCCTTTTCATCTTCTTCTTTGCATATTTCACAAAAACATCATTTCTACAAATCAAATGAGCCTTTCCACTGTAGATCTCTATGTGAAAAACACGCAAATTCATAAATATTGAGAGAAGTATGAATATAATACAAATTAAAAGTGTTTTTACTAATATTTTTACCCCCTGAAAGTAACCCGCTCTCAGTAAATTGGTAGCAAAAAAATCTTCGAGAGAGAGATTCCACTTTTGGATTTCATCGCTAATAATTAGTAAGTCAGCTTGTTCCAAGTGCTACTAGCTGCATATGTTCAGTACTGGCAGTGTGTACTACATCTAATCCTGACATGTCATCCAGAAGCCACATGTCAGAATTTATTTTCTAATTTTATCACTGCAGTGAATGTTGAGTGACAGCTCCCAAAAAGAGACAGGCTTTTTTTGGTGAATAACTGACAGACAATCTCAGTGCTCTAGGAACAGTTTTTTCCACATTTTTCATGGGGAAGGTAGACACAAAGCATTTGTGCATCATTTCTATGGAGATAGTAAACTAAACCACCAAACACAGTGAAATAAAGCAGCTGACTGAGTTTCATTAACTTTAAAGGTTGCTGGTGACAACAGCAAACATAGGCCTGTTGTTACTTCACGTGAATTAAGCCTCACTTGTTGCTCACAGACAGAGACGTTCTGTCGAATGTGCAGATTCTGAACTTTAAACTGACATGACGCTGCTGTTTCTAAGTAGAAGAGGAGAAATTGATTCTGATATCAATTTGATGAGAAGTCTTGGTTGTCAAAGAGCAAAATTCTCTTTTACACTTTTGACGTATCATTGCTTGGCAGACGGATGTCTGTTTTACATGTAATTAAATTGTGTGATAAATCTGATTAGAACTAACAATTTTGATAATTAACTCAAATTAATTGTCAAGTGTCAATCAAATCTAATCTCTATCAAAATGACAGTAGAGACTAGAGTCTGAGTTCATGGCCTCTCGAAAAACCTCTTATTATGGTTCTAAAAATGTTTTTATAAACTCTATCTTTGACAAATAGTTTTTATATCTAATCACTTGTGGAGGGAAGTGTGCAACATCTAATTGCACTGGTTCTGCTGTCTCCCAAAGCTCGTTCTATAAAATGCATAAGAATGTGGAAAACAGCGAAGTTGCAAACTTCAGAGCTGGCGGCGATCATTAAAATTCTAGCAGAAGCTTTTTCATATGCAAGTCAGATGGGCTTATACACAGATTCTGTATCAGAAAGTGGACCTGGATTCCTTAAACATTCTTTAGAAATGCTTGAAAAGAAAGGTATTTTTTGCAGGAAAACAATCATTGTTGTTTACATTATAACCAGATTTGTTTATCTCATGAGCGTTTGTTTAAAAAAATAGGTACCAATTACCATGATGTGATTTGTATAATGCTACATGAAGGCCTTGCTGCTTTCTCAGCTCCTAACTTCCACCAGTGCATCATCGCCTGAATGACACATAGGTCAGCTATGTCTGTGAGGTTCTGGACCACAAGCAGAATTAAACTTCCTACCTCAGGCAGCCCTGTAGCCAGTCCTTTGTGTCCATCCCGCCATTGGCCAGAGCTCCTTCAACTTGTCCTATGATGAAGCCCACTGGTTCGCTCCCTGCGTCCAAAAAGGAAGAAGTGACCTCCAAGGCGACTTTCCCACTCTTTCCGGTGGCGGTGACGCTGAGCACTTCCTGTCTGCAGCCCAGTTCAGAATCCGACTCCAGGAACAGGCCACTCTCCTTGAGTCGCTGCTGGATCATGGGTGTGAGGGGCATCTCCAGAGACAAGTTTTGTTCCACATCCAGCTGGGGCCGCGGCGGCTCTGGCTGAGCGTCCGTCTCTTCTGCTGAAGACGAAAGTGCGTCCAGTGAGTCCATGCTGCTGTAGAGCGTCCCGCAGAGTCGATCTGACTCCAGGATGCTCTCAAACTGCCTGCTGAAGACATCTGTTGTCTCTTCACTATCGCTGGCCTTTCCCTCCACACTCCTGCAGGAGAAAAAGAAATAAGTGGTAAACAGAGGTAAAAAAAAAATTAGATTTGACTTCTTGTGACAGAGAAGATTCAACTTCCTTTATTTTGGATTAGAATGATATTAAATAGGTGCTCATTTTATCTGGCCAAAATACAATATATGCTATTTTAAAATACAAACATTGTGTATTATGTTTAAATGCCTGTGGTGCACCAGTCAAGAGATTTACACTCATTATTCATTTACAAAATAATTGTGACAACAATTTTAATGTCTTTTTTTTGTTCAATGTGCATAGTTAAAAAGTACAAGCCGAAAGAGGCCAAACAGGCTAAACATCTTGCCGACTAGCGGTCTATACTCATCTCCCCACAGCAGGAGCTCAATAAACAAACTACACATACACAGTGATATCAGAAACACAGTTCATAATTCATTTGACTGCATTTGTAGATGCAGTGTCACTTTTCTACATGATATAAATGTATGTAATGGCTTTATCAGTCAATTATCAAATGCTCAGAAATATTGAATTATAAAAAATTTCAAATGTTGTCATAGGTCCCTAATCCCATAATTGCGTAATACCACCTTTCAGATATTGTGCTGACAAAAGTCAAATTTTGCTTTCTTTTAACTGAGATGCATGGATAAACATCTTGAACACTCACCTGTCAATGACAGGTCTGACATATCAGGCCTATCTTGTGATCCATAATTAAAAGTCTGATTAGCACTAAAAACTGCAAATACAAGTCAGTGCTGCATCCCCTTTGCATAACCTTTAATAA
>JBBKCR010000034.1:3901457-3917633 GCA_037577295.1 Ladigesia roloffi | reverse complement strand
CACACACACACACACACACACACACACACACACACACACACACACACACACACACACACACACACACACAGAATAAGTGAGAAAGCAACTTACTAGAATGAAATCAGACAAGGACTGACATGATTAACTAAACATACAGCTATTCACACTCTCCTTGTGTTTACATAGGCTTATATTAAACCCTGTGTGGGGACATGAAGGCTCAATATCGTAGATTCTGCATTTTTTCTGATTTCGTCTAATTAGGATTGGAAAAATGACTGTCTGTGGTAAACAACTCTACACAACATTCCATTAGAAACCCTGCCACTCAAATAGATGAGAGGTTCATGTGTGGCATCACCCAGAGGAACCATTTTTTGCAACTTTATTTTAAAGAATGTACATTTAAAAACATTTTGGCCTATCAATGCTAATGAGATAAGTTCACTGAAGTTCACGGAAGACTTCATGATGCCCGGAGCTTTATCCTGCTGAACTGACTCAGTTTAAGTTAACCCAGCATGTCAGCTTGTGATCTTTTAAAGTAGCAATTTTCTTCAGAGACTCGAGGCACCCACACTTATTTCTGTGTATATTTACAAGATATACTGAAACCCATGTTTTGCTGCTTCTAGGTATATTACAACATCCTTCAGGAATTTCAAAGCACCATGGATCTCTTTCATTAATGTGTTTATGCTTTTAGCGATTGGCAGAACTCCCGCAGGAGCTTCATTGTAAGTGTCAAAAAAAGAACACCGCAGGTCATTTCAGTGACTGTGGTTTCTTTTGGCATGGCTGGGCTTTGGAAAGGAGCTTATGAATAGAGCTGTTCTTCTTTACTGTCTGCTGTAACTGAGTGTCTACTGTAAATAAACTGAATGATCTGTCATCCATCGTGGGCACCTAGACACAACAATGAATTCATTTACTGAGATGATCAGCCTTAACAGGGACACTGAGGCCTATCCCAGTGCAGTAGGCAGAACAACTTATTCGATAGGCCTCCAGATATCCACCCAAAAGCGATTTCCCATTCGCCTGATATGGATGTTTCTGCACTAGAGGAGGAAACCCGGGCTGCTAGCATGGGACGAACATGCAAACTCCACATAGAAAGACCAAGGTCACCCTGGCTAGGACCCAAACTCAGGACTTTGTGTTGTAAAGTTACAGAAAGTTGACATGTTTTATCAAATGCTAATGGTGTTTCAATAAATGCCCAAAATTACTACTTGCATTATCACTGACGCCTAACGGCCACGCATACTGTAGTCACTATCTGCTGCCAATTCATTCGTATTATGTAAACACTGGTAAAGTTAAAAAAAAAGAAATTTCAGTTCCAAGCCGTTAATGGAACTGTCAATTAATTAAGTAATAAACTGTGTGTATGAATGAATGACAATAAAAGCTGACTTGACATTTTATATTACTTTTATTGTCATGTAATGAATACCAAAGCATTTAAATATGTCAATGCATTCAGTCCAGACTGCCTTTCGAAAATGAGCTGTTTAAGGGCTCTGTCACTTGCAATTAGGCTGTTGCTAGCGATGCCCCGCCCATCCCATACTTACGCTGTGCGTTCACCACACGTGAAAATGGCAGAAAACTGTTTAGATCTTCATCTAATCTAGTGGGTGGGGGCTTAAAAGCTGAGGTGGCTCTATGCAAAAAAAATATTTAAATTAAAATTTCAAGAAAATGAATGGATGTTTTGTTTTTTGTTTTTTCATGCTTGGGAGTGTTTTTAGGAGCAGTAGAGACCCACGTGGCACAGAAACAAAAGCAGTACGTTTAATTCTGAGGGATAAATCTCCTGCCTTAAACGTCCAATGCAGTCTGATCAGGCAGAGATTTCTAGCTATTAAGTCCAATCATGGTTTATCATTAAACTACAAATGATTAAATTATGGTTTAGGGTATATTTTTTTCAATATCTGTAGCATCACCGAAATTTGACATCCCTATTAATACCGGTCATCATTTTAGAGTTTTAATGGCTTACGCAATCTTGATCAATCTGTAGTCTTCAGACCTGGTTGCAGTAATGGCTTATGTCTATTAAAGCTGTTTTGCTGCCAGTTTGATATGTTTCATCGGGGCTGCTGTTATTAAATTGGCTTAGCTGTATTACGTGCAATCTGTGCGGTAGCCTACTTTATATTTATATATTTTCCTCTAGTTATGAAATACATCTATATTTGCTATTGCAGGGTGTCAGAAGAGACGGGATGTTAACTCTGAGGGTCAGGAGAATTTGAACAGCGATGATAAAGTGAGTTAATGAGGTGAAATGTAGGGCATCCATGTAGCTTGTGCCTTAGAGGAAACAGACACAAGGAGCACGGCTGGGAATTAGAGATGATCTATTTAACTCCATGCAGCGGTGCCACACACCCCCATGCACTGCACACAATAGGGGGAGGGTCCCAAATGAAAGCAACCGTTGAGCTAACACTGTAAGCACACATCACACACTCATCATCTTATGTTCATCCTCTGGTCTTCCACTGTAAACTGAACTTCCTGGTCAACCAAATATGTTTAGAAGTATAGCTGTTTTTTGACATGTTCCTCAGAAAAGAACTGAAACCCCTCCGACTCATAACTGAATCCACTGAGCCTTTGCTGAATGCTGAAGTTTAATTATGTGAAAGCTTCATTATTCCAAAAGGGGTCGAATATGGCAGAATCAGTATCGGCTGATATTCAAGCCCAGACCAAAAGGGCAAGGCAGCATCTCTATCATCTGAGACGGGAGAAAGGTTCTGGTCTCTCCAGTGATCTAAGGGCTGTAGGTGCTGTGGAAAAGAGTCCTGACATCAGTTCCTGGTTTGGGAGCAGCTCTGTACAGGACAATAAAGATTACAGAGAGTGATCTGGAACCCTACAACCATACCTGCAGAACATTTATATCAGGAGATGCAGGACCAGAGTAACCAAGAACATCTTACTCAGTCTCAGTCAGAACGGCTGAATTCAGGAAAAAAAAATCAGTTTTACAGCCAAAACAGAGAGACACAGTAATTTATGTCCTCAGAACCTTTACCAGGACACAACACACAACTTTAATTTATTGTATTACAAATGAAATTCTCCGCCTCACTGTATCTCACTCGTCCTTTATTTAAGTCAAAAAGTTAACCAGAAAAACTGCCCTTTACAGAGCAGATATTCTTTTCTATTACATTTTGCACATATCTTGTTTTTGTCCATAATGTTAGTCATATTTGGCTAGTGTTGTTTAGTCTTTCCAAATTTCTTTTTAAATTACATGATTTAAAAACTTTACTCCAGTTATATGGATTGACTCAGGGGGCTCATTTTTGCTCAACATGTGCAATCTTTCTGTTCCTCTCGTGTAATGTGCAATTTTCAGGGTAAGATCTTACTGTGAGCAATGTGCAGTTGTCTGGTTCATTGTTACCGTTTTTTACTTTTACGGTTGCTTATTGTTTTTGTCAATACCTTCTACTATTCAGGGTGTATAGACATACATATACTTACATAGGTATACATATATTGAAGTGTTGTTTAATTAAAGTTTTTGCCCTTTTTAATAAACAGTAATTATTTCAACTACATTCGCTATTGTAATAACTGTAAAGAAATATTGTTGAAATTATTAGTTAATGTATTCCAGTGAGCAATTAAGCCCCGTTCTTCCAAAGCAGCCCTGGGGCATTTTCAGTCATAATCACATAAATAATTGAACATTTATTGCTCATTATTTTTTATAGTTAATTTAGACAAAAGTAGTTAATTTAGCAACATTCTCTTGTAAGCAAACATTTTTGATATTAGTGTAATGTGATTAAGAGACACAAGATGTAATCTCACACAAGTGTAAGATCCCAAAAAAATTCACTAAACAAACAAAAAACAAGAAACAAATATTAACACGGTGCACATAAACACAAGGAGTTAGGAATAGTTATAACACAGACAAAAGCAAAGTAGCATGACAATCAATAACAGCATTTAACAAAAGTTTTCACAAGATGTTTTCACAGAATTCACAAAACACAGACTGAAACACTGGGGTTTATACAATGGATGCTCAAAATGGTTCCACACTTTCATACTTTCACTGAAAACGGTGAGGGCTGAAAGAGTAGTAATTGGGCGTTTGTGAGAGTTTAGTGGCATTTAGGAAATTTTTGGACCCCTCAAAAAACCTTTAATGTGAAGAAGATGCTCATGTGATGACAATGTGAAAGCTGCAGTGCGTCAGCGTCAAACATTTTTACTAAATGACATTAAAAATTTGGTATGAAAATTGCATCGTCATGGAAGGTGTCTATGCAGAAAGGTGATGTCATTTGGTTTGGAAATCCTTAATAAATAGAGTTAAAAACGTGTGGAAAAATTTGAAAGACCCGTATATACTGTCTAGAGAATTGAGAACATTTGGGCAGGGTGGAGACAGGAACAAGACACAGACAAACAAGGACAACAAGGGGCCAGGGCTAAGGGCCTGTTTACACGAAGACGCTTGCGAGTAAAAACGACTAAATTTTTTATCGGAAGTGCCTTTTGTTTACATGGTGACGGCGTTTTTGGGGCTTGAAAATGCAAAAATCTCAAACCACCCTCGAAAGTGGAAAAGTCCGGCGTAGCGTTTCCGTCTAAACTGGCCAAGACGCAAAACTGGCTCAGGTCTGCTGTTCTGCTCACGTCGCATAGGCATTTACGGCACACAGTAAACAAACATGTCGGATTACATCCATGCTTCGGACCTTCAGGCTACTCTGGGAGCTATAATAAAATGTACAGGGATTGTTACTACAAATGTACAGAATATTTTGTGATTTCGCGGCACAGTGACGAGAAGAAGGAAGATTCTACGCATGCGCGTAGGCATGGCGGCGTTTGTGTTGGTGTGTCACAGCACCACCTAGCCGTCTGGCATGCATTCCCAATCGATTTCTACACAGTTTTTGCGTCACCGTATGCACGAAGATTTCGTCCCAAAAAACACTCGTCAGAACGTGAAATAAGTGAAGACGCGACGCCACTTTTACGTCTTCTGTTCACATCGGCATCGTGTAAACCTACCCTAAGACAAAAACTAAGAGCTAAGAAGAAAACTCGTATGGAAAACCAAAGATACGTGAAACAGGGGGTCATAAACAATCACACAGATAAGAAAACAGGAGAAAAAAAAACAAACATAAAATGCCAAGAAAGATGCAAAGACAGAGAGAAAATTTGCAGCTTTTATGTGTGCTGGCATGGCGCTTTGCTTGTTGTGGCACAGGTTTTGGTCGGAGACTTTTATTTTGATATTTCGGGGTGTGTATGTCTGTGTCTGTAGTCACTGTTTTCACCTGTCTTGTATTTAATTTAAATGATTAGGGGTTTTGTTTGGTTGTTGTGAGTGTGTGTTTTTCTATTTAAGTTCCGTAGATTCCTTATGTTCAGGGTTGAAGCAACCCTCACTGAAGTGTCGGTGTCCTTCTCTTTTGAGTCTTATGTATGGTATTTTCAGTTCGGCCCCCGTGCCAGGTTTTGTTTAGGTTTTGTATTGTCTCGAGTCTGCGTCTACATTAACATCCATCTAAAGAACCTGCGCCTCGACTCACTCCAGATAAACATGGGATGATAACGCGGTTCTGCGAAAATTGCCTGAAATGAATGGATCTCTTGTGAACTGTTTTACACATTAGTGTGATAAATTAAATGCTATTAAATGTTATTGTCTTTGTTATTTTAACTAAAACAAATTGATTCATGATAGTTTTGAAAGAGTGAAATAAGAAAATGAATGCAAGACAATGAGGCAATATGGCTGTGAAGCCATTGGAATCTCAATCAGAATTAGAATTAGAATCCGCCATAAACATAAATGATTGATGCCTCCCTAATGAATTCTTTACTCATTCAAAGTCTTTTGAACATTGGAAGCTTCAAAAGCCAGCATAGGAGGCTTTAAAATGTTCCAGATGTTGCAGAACATCTTAATATGACACAATCTTTCCAAATGTGAGCTGCTGCAAAAGAACAGGAAAATACTGACATATAGAATTTATTCTATTTATTCCTCTTAGTATTTTACTTGGTACTTTTAAACATCTCAAACAAAACCTGTTCTTGTGTGGTAAAAACATGCTTTTCAAAAATGTATGTAAAGAGGTCCACCACATCTTTTTGAACCATGCATGGTGCTGCACATCAAGTGCCCAAACGCAGCCAAGAGCACTAATCACTGAACTATGCACTAACCACATGGTCATGTAGGCGCCCCAGGCATGCAGGCATCTAAATCACAGGTCTAAAACTGAATATTCATGTAGAAAGCAACGAAAAGATTGTATTCATTTCACAAAAAAATTTCAGATTCATTGAACGTGGCTCCAGGCGTCACAGATGCACTGCCATAAATGAACACAGCACCTCTCGAGGTGCTGTTAAAGTATAACTCTACACCTCAACTGTTCAACAAGTGAGACTCGAAATCTGCAGGTCCGGATCACAGGCGAGCGCCCCAACCATTACACCAGCTGCTCTTAAGGACTCACGGGGCTCGAAAGGCTTTTCTATCCCTGCATGGAGATCTGGATAAATTAATCCGCACAGTCACGAAAAACATCTTTTCATGATTGCGTCATCGCAGTTTCGGTCTGATTACAAAATATGTATATTTCAGCCGAAACGGAAAATGTATTTATTGCATGTATTTCTTTTTGGCCCGAACATTCCGGTGGCCGAATTTTTGGTGCATCCCGAGGAAACTCCCACAAATTTCGGGGGTTTACTGTATTCAAAAGAAGAAAAACATAAAAAACAAACGCCAGTACAGAAATAAATAAAAAAACTCTTAAGACAGTTGAAGATGCAGTGATTGATGTTGATGTTGAATATTTCTCACTTGTATCTTATTAAAATATGAGGAGGAATACTGTAGAAAGTTTTTGAGCAATAGAAAAACAAGCATTAAATCCTGATTGTTAAATATTAAACACGTGCCCAAGCAGACCATTGTACATTGCATGACTATGAATAGGCTACTATATGAAATCACAAATTCAACTTTTCATTTATACCTAATTACCCATATGAGTCCCTTTTTAAAGTTAACTGTTTCATAACATAAGTAGAGTTGGCCCAATTCATTTCAATACTAGTATTTATTTGAATCTCCATTCGCATCCTTTTTGTTAACCCTTCAGACCAGGGGTAGAGGCTTTTATACAACCATGAGTTCAACAGCACACTTTGCATTTTCTCTGCGGAAATGCAGTCTAGTTAGAGATTACGAGAAGACAAGAATTTTGTCTTTAAAATAATTTTAAACTGCTAGCCCTAACCAGGAACTAACAACCTAAAATGTATAAATTAAGTTAAAAACAGTAAAAAAAAATTCAGATACTGAAGGAAAACCAAAAATAAATTTGATCCAATAATGTAACAAATCTAGTAAAAATAGCACACATTCACAGTGTCATATTATTATTAATACCAACATAGTCGGCAGTTCTTGTGGGGTCAAAGTGTCTGAGCAGGATAGTCTAATTTTAGATGCTCTTATTAAGAACTTAATTAAAAATAGATCATTTTAAAGCTTAGCTGAAAAAAAATACTAAATTATGGAAGGTTTCAAAATGGCCCCTAGTTTTGATTTTGCTTTGAAAATGTATGGTCTGTAAATCATTATCACAGCTTTGTTTCTGCACAATAATTGGCCACAATAATTTAAATTTGTTTGCTTTCCAACGGACTTCACTGTGGTACATTGGTCTGTACCGCCCCTTCTTGTTTCCTTAGGGTAACGAGGCATGAACTCTCTTATGGGTTAGCCTTGCTAACCGCATTGTGAGAAAATGCTAAATAGGTATGCATTTCAGCTGTGAATACCGCTTATGCCACTGAGTACGGCCGTCTCACTTACAGGACAGGAAGTTTTGGGGGGATTTTTCCAGAGATCGGCACTTCTTTGCGAACGTGCCAGAACCTCTGAATGTCATTTATCCTCATTTTTCCACAGAAGCGTAATGTGAGACGTGCTTAACTTGG
The DNA here is from genome assembly GCA_037577295.1 of Ladigesia roloffi. NCBI lineage: Eukaryota > Metazoa > Chordata > Actinopteri > Characiformes > Alestidae > Ladigesia > Ladigesia roloffi. The sequence continues at coordinate 3,909,629 of JBBKCR010000034.1, read as the reverse complement.
CGTCTCATGGTCTAGTGCGCTGCGGAGCTGAAAAAGCTTTACGGTTGTAATACTGATAATAAAAAAAAATAGCCAAGTAATAGTATAATTAGGTGTAAATATATTTAATTTAAATGAGAAGAGTCTAAATTTACAGAAAGACCTTTATAAGTGCAGAAAGCCAGTCCGGTTTTAACATGTACTCATAGCTCACAGCTTTTCTAGACGGGGCAACCACCAATCTCTGGGAACCTTAAATAGTGCTCAATGAGAGCTTTCCAAAAACCTCTTGTTTGCCATAATACTCCCCGACGAACTGGAGTTATTAAGACAATAATGAACGCCTTGGACAAAAGTATAAAGACACTCAAGAAAGTTTAGCACAACTGGACACATTGCTACTCCTGAGAGATCCTGCCTTAAGCCACACAAAGTCAAGGTATGCTGACTGTCTTAGCATGTCTTCCACTCCCAGGGTAATGTGATATTTAGAAGTCAAGGTTTATGGATCTTTGAAAGGGTGAATTTGCATTATTATGCCATTATCATTACATCAGTAAAAATGAACACAATGACAATAATTTCTGGGACAATTTATCATCCAGCAAAATTTGTTATCGTTACAGGCTTAATCAGTGTTCTGACAAGAAACCAATAAAAAATCAAAATGAAGGTCACAATTAAAGACATGAATTACATAGTTGTTTACAAAGGGTTGTATTCCATATTTACCTTCTATTTCATTTTCCACCACTCTTTTTGTGAGTTCCTGTACCAAAAACAATTCAGACTTCATCCTAATTTATCAATCCAACAGATTTCTCTTCTGATTGGCTGCCCAGTATTGAAGCTCATTCAGAAAACAACAAAAGGCTTAAATTTTAGCATTAATGGGCAGGGTTATACTGTTCTATGATGGATAAGGAAATATACAGTATGTAAACATGTTGATTTTGTGACATCTCCAAAATTATTATTTGAATATGGGATTAACTTATTGACAATACTTGTGTTGGGTGGATTAAAAAGTGAATGTACATTTTGAAAGATTTACAATATTCCCATTCTTCAAGCCTTTTTAATTCCAGAGAAGTGATACTATGGGCTGTTTAACAAATTGAAAGCCAGTACAATTTCAATATGTAGCAGTAGAATCTCATTGCTAATATTTTACAGCCCTAAAATGACAGATAAAAGATTTTACTTGCAATTAGACACTTTGTAACTCAAACTAGCTCACTAACTTTCTTCAGAGGTGAAATCTGTTTTGTTTATTATAGGCTATATACAAAACAAAGCATATCCTGGTAGACTGTGCCCGTGGCAATGATGCAACGCAATGCACTAAGAAAGGACTGGATGAATGTACTTGAACTATCATGGCTTCTTCCACATTTGATTAATTACCTTGCAAACACAAAGAACAAACAGTTACGTAATTTCCACTAATTAACATAAACAAGCGTTTTTATGCTTACCTACGTTTGCAGGGACAACAATAAACATCATGCTGTGTGATCGTATTAATCAAGGGGTTAAACTGACCATATCTGTAGTGCCTTAGTGTATTTCAATATATTGAGATGTATACTGTGTAAAGTAACATAGATGTAAAAAAATATCACAGTATCAATTATAGGCCATATCACTCAGTCCTATACTAAAACATACAAGTCCACACAGATCAAACCCAGTTTAACTCAAAAAGGAAAGTAAATGACTCGCAAAAGTGTGCTATGTTCCATCAATCCGACCACATGCTTGTGTGATATTCTTAACACTTGCCAGGCATGTTTTTTAAATTACATAATAAATAAATATATTTTATTCTTTTTTTATGTCAAATGAATTCCTAATTAATATTCAATTATGTTACAAAAGCTGTTTGTTTATGTATGTAAAGAGGTAGAGCATTTGCATAAATGTATCATAACTGATGTCCAAACCTGAATATCATGGACTCAGGAAAATGCAAATCAGGGATGAATTCCCTGGACAGTATAATAAGCTCCCCTCCTCCTTCAGTCCTACAGGGAACAAAGCCATTTGCAAAAATCTGAGGCAGAAAATAATCAAACGTATGTCAGATGCTGCTAGCCTCCATCATATCTGCAGAGGATTACAAATCTTCAACTTCACTAAAAATGTCTAATCTCACTTTCCAAAGTATCAGTAAATGAAGATTAATTGATTCTTGAAGAAAACCCTCAGCTACACAGCTCTGAAAGACTGTTATTTACTGTAAATGGAAGGTGGAGGCAGAATGGGGGAAAAAATCCTGAGGTGGAAACATTTGCTGAGGGAATACACAGTGTGGGCTCTAGCCCAGTTCCTGACTGTGGGATTTAGCCAAGCACAACTAAACTGCACAGAGCAGCATCTGACATACAACCATATTCCTGCAAAAATACACAGACTTCGGATTTTGCATGCCATGTCTGTGGTTTACTTGCACTTACAAAACAGAAAGTATCTGAAGCTCAGAATTGCCAAGTAGGTCTGAGCACGACATTAGTGCCCTAAACAAAGGAGGATCATTCTTAGGGTAAAGTTCAACACACACATAGCCAGGAGCTGCAAAGTAGCGTTTTAACGACATAGGATCTCCTTTACATTCTGCATATAACTCAGTTAGAAATGACAGGACAAAATATTGGTGGTCTAGAGGGAAAATCCACCTCTTCTGGAGCTCTAGGAAAGCTTCTACAAGCTCATAGGGGGGTCACAGAGCTGCATCAGACGTACAAGTGTATCCCTACCAAAAAATTAAAAATAAATAAACGCACTAGGGATCCTGCACATCATATCTGTGTTTTACACGCACTTATAGAAGAGAAAATAACTGAAGCCCCTTGCCAAGCGGCTCTGGGCACGACATTAGTACCCTAAACAAAGAAAGAGGACCATTCTTAGGGTAAAGCTCAACACACCCACAGCTCCGAGCAGCCAAATAGAATTTTAACGACTGTGCAGCTACTTTAAATCACACATATAACCATATCCAGTGAGTTTAGAGATGACAGGACGAAATGCTGGTGGTCGGGAGGGAAATCCGCCTTTCCTGAAGCTTCAGGAAAGCTTGAACAAGCTCCGTAAGTGGTTCTACGGAGCAGCATCCCAGTCACAGCTAACTTGGAGGCTGCATCTATTGACTATGCATTTAGAAAATGTAAACAGCTTCAACTGGGACTTTATCCTTTCACATATGTGCAACGTGTACTTCTGGTCAGTCGGTGAGATAACTGACTATGCCTCCAACACCCTCTTGTTAGCTTGAGCCATGGAGATCAGTTTTTCTCTCTTATAAACAGGCTGCAAACCATCCTGGGCTCTCTTGGCAAAAAAACATTGTCTGGCTAACCAGGCACCCAGAACATGGAAAAGGGCACCGTAGCTACCCAGACCTGATCTGATCTCGTGATTCACCCGTAGAAAACAAATAATTAATTACACAGATATTACAGCACTATGAGCATAATTAAGGGGAACTATTGGTTCTCACCCCATCTCTCTCTTCCATTTCCAAACTGTTTCCATACACTCCCGGCAACGGCTCTCCTCGTTAGTTCTACAGCCTGCTAACCAGGTTAGCCAGCACTCTACCAACACCCAAAAAGCAGCATAGGAAAAAGCCAATATTTCAGGGTGGCAAGAAGAAAGAAAAGTCCAACGTCCTCCCCAATAAGTGAACAAGTCGGTCCTAACACAGCGACATGACCCTCTTTAGTTTAGGAGAGTACTTACGGGGAATAGAGCACCTGAACGGGCTGCCTGTGACTGAAGGCGTGACATACACAGAAATATGAGAGAAGAAGTGAATATACACAAGGCCAGCCCGAGTACGGCCGAAAATGCATCAAACCAAGGTTACTTCTAGCAAAAGAGCACTCACCGATAACCACCCGAAGCTCGTCTAACACAGCTGGACTTCTCTGGAGCTCATCTGCCACGCTTTAGTCCGACCGCCTGGTTATCACTTTGTGTTTGGCTGCCCTATTTGGCCTCCCCTCTATTCTCTGGCATATTTGGTACGTTCCATTGCGTTCTAGTACGAAGCAGCCCAATGGTATGCGCCGAAGGGGGTGGGTGAAGCCAAAGTTTCGCAAGAAAAGGGTCCCTCGCTGCAATTTTATGATAGACTTTCCAGAAATCTCTAATATGAGGTATGGTCGTTGTATAGTATTCGCCTGCGCTGGACTGATGATCCTTACAAAGCATGGACAAAAGTATTGGGACAATTTTTTTTTTTTTTTTTTTTAGGTGGCCTCTTATTTTGAGTGATGAACAAGTTCCCCCTTTTTTTTTAAAATACATGTATGACAAATGTATTCGCAACTGCTGGTTCCTAACACTTGCATTGAGAAATCTTATTCTGTAGCTTTCCCTACAATATATTTCACATCAATCTTCGCTCAATGATGCGGCTTACTTCACAGTGATTTAATTATGTGGACATTTTTGAAAAGTCAGCAATATTTCCTTTTAATTCATGTCACTGAGTGGTACTGTATGGCCTGCAGTTCTGGAAAATGAAATGCAGGTTACATTTGACTTAGTTTGTAGTTCCTTTAGGTGCCGTTCATCATTTCCATGGAGATGTGGAAAGAGCCATATATTTAAGCCCACTTCTGCAAATTAATAAGCTCAAAATGTAAATGACTTTCACATAAAAACAAACAACGCTGACCTTACTATGATGAATGATAATGTTTCTTAAGATACAGCAGGTGGCCTGATGGAGTGCAGAACAGGGACTCATATTGGAAGAGTAACACTAGGGGGTGGTCCAACCCTGTAGATTCACTTAACACTGGCCCCCCTGTTGTACAGAATGTGGCACATAGAATTTTATACCAAAGGGGAGGAAAACACTCACACTTGGTGAGCTTTTCACAATGTGAAATAAATTGTGTTGTGGGACAAGCCAACAATTTGCACACTAGTCACGATGTTACCAATTCTAAACATTACCCAAACATTAATCATCTGGATTCCCCCACAGAAAACAACTAAATCTGACCTGTTTTAATCGGAGACAAGTTTCTACTCCGAAGACAATTCCTGTAAAACAAGCAGCTGAAATGGGAAAACGGAAAATGGAAAATGCAAGAGCAAAGGAGGAAGACGAAAATCCTTTCTGGTCCATTTCATGGCAGGAATGACAGACATTAATCTTGAATGCGCAGCCATAATCAGTCCATCTGGGTGGGTAGCCACCAAACATTATCCACCCTTGTGTGTTCAAATCCCACAGACACATTTTTCACAGTAACTCCTGAAGAACATTTTAAGCTCAATCTTTTTTCAATATGATCAATTCTTATAATAATAATGATTGCCACTTGACTTAAACAAAAAATAAATCCCACAGCTTGTTGAGAATCTGAGCATCTCAACATTACGGTATATTTCTAACTTATGCACAGATCTGAATTTTGTGCTATATTTATTAAATAGATTCTAAAAGTAATTTTAAAAAAAAATCTGTCTTTATACTGATCGTTAATATTAAGTAAAATTAAAGTCTATGTTATAGAAAGCATCTTACCTTCTCAGGTGCCTCAGGCTTGAGCATGGCTGATGGTACCTCTGTGCTCTCCGTGTGTTGACAGGCTGTAGTGACTGTAGATTCACTCAGTGCAGTCACTGCTGGAGCTCCACCAGCCTCTTCAGGCTGAGCTTCACTTTTAGCAGATGCTTCACTGGCATGTGTCACACTTTTCGAAGTCTGACTGACTGGGGACTTGTAGGCATCTCCGTAGAGCTTGGAGGTCCTCTCTATGACAGCAGACACAAAACTCGTCCTTTCTGGGCTCTTTCTCACTGATGTCTGTGCTCTACTTAGAGCACCAGCTTCCTCTTTCTGCTTGGCACTGTGCACCCAACTAGTGGTCGGCAAGCGATGTGCACTGGAAAGCGGTGCAGAGGCTGGAGGAACCACACTGGGCTTTGGGCTCAATTTAGGCTTGACCCCTGGAGTCTTTTTCTGGAAGTCAGATGCTGTCTCTGGGTGGAGGAAGCTCACTCTTGGAGACGAAGGCGTTCTGGGGTATATCGGCGGAGAAGAGCTCCCCTCAGAAGGAGATGGGATCGCCTCACTCATGATTTCTGGAATGTCTTGGTGCAAAACCCAAATGGTGGAGTCTTCCGAATTCAGTTCTGCAACTCTAGAGATTTCTGTTTCAAGCAATGGTTGATCGAGAGAGTCCAAACACTCCTTAAAATGGCGGTTTATTGATGCTATAGACGCATGTCCAGTTGGCCAGCTTGATGATGGAGTACCTCTGTCTAGACTGATCTCCTGTTTTGCTGTCCTGACGTCTATCCCTAGGAAAATATAAGATATTGTTATATATGACTACTAGAATTGAACAAAAATGTCATAACAAAACCTTCTATTTTTTTTGCAGAGTAATATTTTTTTTCCAAGCAATTTCCTAAAAACGTTATAATATCTTTGTTGTAATATCTCTTCAATATATTACTTTTTTGAGTGGGTATTCTCAATGCTTCCGATGAAGAGCTGTCTTCTGCAATCCCTCCTTGAGCAGCAGCATAATCCTTCGTTACTGTATCAGATCCAGATGGAGATGCTTCATCTGGTATATTGTCAGTAGTCCTGTCCACAACAGATGCTGAGGTTTCCTCTTGGATAGCAGCACCTTTTTCCTCCCTGGCTGTGTCCTTGCACCGGCTCTCTGGGACCCTGGGTGGAATCTGTACCCTCTCTGTGGTCGCTCTGGCAGATGATCCTTCCCAGGAAGTTACTGAGTGAGGAGATCCAGCATGAGGCTGGCGCTGATGAGCCGTGGAGGGTGACCGCAGTCGTATGTAAAGGAAGGAAGTCTTGACCTGATGATGATCTCCCATTTCCTCTATGGGAGGGTGGTGTCTTGGCACAGCAAGGGGGAGGGACACTGAGCAGCAGAGATGGGCACAGGTTCCCCAGGCTTTAACCTAGGTCACTGCTGGCCTAAAGGTACAAAGAAACATATGGGCCATAAAGGTGAGATCACTGGCACATCATTAAACAGCCACACATAATCTGCTGTGTCTTTAGCTTCATAATGTTTCCTTGAAGTTGAAAGTAGATGAGTTACAAGGAACCGGGCTCATGATGCAATCACCAACTGCCCACTAGCTTCAGTTGGCTTCAAAGTGTTTAAATACAGGCAAACAATCATCAAAATCAAAACCAAAACTGAACATCACCTGAAGATTTATGATCTAAAACCCTGCTACATCTACAGGGGAATATAGTGAATCGTTTATCAGAGAGGGTCATGTCTACTATAAGTTTGAGTAGCAGATGAGGACGGCCAGCTCTCAAAGGTTCACTGTCACAGCTACCATTTCAGACACCAATGTCTCTGGTGGACAGGATCTGGGGTTATTTAATGTGAAAAATTCTGCAGACTCTTTTCACTAAAAGGCTCTCGGCTGGACAATATTCTGTCGCCAGGACAGTAAATTGGACATTTAGCTAATAGGCTCCATTAACACTCAGAGAGGCTGTGAGTTTAAACCTTTACTGGAGGAGGTAAAATCTAAAATGTACCATCTACAGTCATTAATGTATTATTGACATGTCTGGTACAAACAATACATGTAAGTTTAGATGGAATAAACTAGAGACTTGCAATAAAATGCCATTCATACATTTTTGGCTTGACTCTTATGTAACAGGAAAATTCCTCTTGTAGCAAATTAACATGATACTAACACATAAATAAAAAGCTTCTTTTATCAAACTAATTACAAGGTTTCTGCAATAAACACTGCTGTGTAGTGACATGCTTGGTTGGCACTGGCTTATGTTTCTGTGACTGTATTTGGTTTAGTGACTGTACTTAGTTTAAATAAGCTTAAAGTAGGACATATATCTCTCTCCATACTGCATTCTATAGCAGACATAAGTTAGCACGCCTCTCATGAACAGAGCGACACCTCCCATACCACCATACTGAATTCATAATGAATAAAAAATTAACATCCAGACAAATTAGCAGATCTCCACAAAGTAATGAAAACATAATAAAATTAATCATGCACTGCATTCATGGCTCATCAAGAAGGATTCTCTAAAGCCATGACATGCAATGAGGAGGTTGCAAAACTGATGGCCATAATATTTTGGCTGCTGAGATACCTGCCAGCCAAATACATCTTTGATCCTTCAGGTAATTTAAACTA
>JBBKCR010000034.1:3856919-3892442 GCA_037577295.1 Ladigesia roloffi | reverse complement strand
AACTGGGATAGGCTCCAGTCCCGTCCCCCCTCCCCGACCCCGAGTGCGGGATAAAGGGGTAGAAAATGGATGGATGGATGGATGTTCACTGACCGATTTAATTCACTGACCGAGTTAATTCTTCCTCCATTCACTCTGTGGTTATGTAGGCCACTCCCTAAAGTCACCAGTGGATTACACACTTCCATATGTTAAAATGTGTTATCTTATCAGGGATGTTTAGCTTGTTCTTCAAAGACACTTCATAACCGCCAGTTCAGCCGTACAGAGGTGAATTCTATCTCCAGGTTTCAGCATGTGGGGTGGCCCTCTGTAAAGATCCCAGTTAATCACTAATTGTCCTTGTGGGCTTTTCTTACTCTCTTTGGTTAAATATTCCCCAGCATAATCTCAGACTATTGACACAGGGCGCTCCCAGTGGAGCACAAATACGTTGGGCCTTACACCGGCTTGGTTGATTGGTTGATTTTCCTGGAGATGGAAAATGCCAGTCCTGTGTTTGCTACGATGTTTGCACCATAATAGAACTTTAAAATTATTCCATAACAGCCATCAGATCACCAGTAGCTGTTTAATTCATTGTGTTAAGGCTGCGGAGCACTGGGTTTATACTCAGGAAGAATCTACCCGCATTGCAGTGACAATAAATGGTATGCAGGCTTGATGTAATGGAATTCCTTTTATCTTCACTGAAGGGTGATGACTGGTACTTCCCTTGTGCCTCTTGTAATGAGGATTACATTTGTCAACCATATTATTACACACGTTCCAACAGTGGCACTTCTGAACATTTCTTGAAAAAACTCTGCCAAACGATGTGTCATAAAATTCTAGCTGGAGATGTAACCCTGAGTCCATTCTGACTATTTGCAGAGCTAAAAAAGAGGCCGAACTTGAGAAGCGCTTCTCTGGTTTGTATTTGGAGCAAGAGGAGGCAGCCAGGAAGCAGGAGGAGGCCCTAAAAGCAGCTGCCCTGGAACAGAGCAGACAGGAAGAGCTGAAGGTATTCTGAAATAAATGACCTTAGTACAGGAGTCGAATCCACTCTCAGCTTACACAACACATTGTAAAGGGAATTTTTTTATTGTTTTTTATTGTTTTATTCTCCTCCCTCGAAGATTTTTATGCAGAATAACAAGACAAGAGACCTGCAGATCACAGTAATAAAGTTAAATATTCCCATTCGAATGAACCTTTCAGTGCTCTCCTTATACATTTTTCAAATGAAGCTCAGTGTATACATTTAAGTCGCAATGAGTCATGAAGGCCAATTGCAAAGATGAACCTTGACTGAGAATCTTCAATAGATACCTAGAGGCCACTGTCATCTGTAGATAATAAAATAAATAGTTAAAAATACATTGATGTTAGTAAGTGTTGTAATGAGCAGCTAAATTATATACTGAAGATATTCAGCACTACCTGTACTTTCACTCTTACTGGCCATGGTCTCCATTTCGCTGACCATTGGATCACATGTATTTGCAGAAGCGAGAGGCGGAGGAGAGAAGGAAGGCAGAGGAGGAGGTGAGGAGGCTGAAGGAGGAGAGAGAACAGCAGATCTATATGGACCTGAAGCAGAAGGACCTCAAAGGGAAAGGCCATGACAAGGAGGACAAAGCCTGGCAGGACACCTGTAAGAAAGTTGTCACTGGGGTTTTTAATCCTTACCTGACAATCATTCAGATCTGCATGATTCCTAATTTGTTCATGATTCAGTTAACTTAGAATAATATTTTCTTTCTTTAACGTACTGAAAATGTAAATAGAACCATACACTGCAATGAACTATACTCAACAATACAACAATTAATGCATACCTACTGTAATATACTTTATTATAATCAATTTTAAAGCTCCAACATGAGTTACAATGAATCACAGTACATTGGGTGGCAGAGAGATATAAATGGGCTGTTGGACGTACATTAATAACAAATCATTCAAAACCACAAGTAAAAATAAACACACAACATATGTAGTTTAATCAGGATTCTAGTTTAGATATTCCTTGTTAACTACAATTCCAGTGTAACCAAGAACCACAGCCATGAGTTTAAGAGTTTCAGCTCCTGGAACAGGACAAAATCAAATCACACAAACTTTCCCAAGGCCATCATTACACCATATGGAGTTGAAATATAAACACTATTCATTTAAAGCCCAAACTAATTTTACCCTCGTATGTTCTATTAATAGCAGACCCAATTGTTTAATTACGTTCTACATTGTAGCGAGAGTGTAATTCAAGCGTTTGCCCCCTCGCAGATGTGTTGTGCCCATCCAGAACTATCATGGTGCTGCTACTGAACGCATCAGTGCAACTTCATTCTATAATTGCCCTATCAGTGACGAGAATAGTCTGAGATGGATGCTTGAATTGTTATAAGAGAAGTAGTGTGAATACACACAACAACAATTCTTTCTCTGCATTTAACTCATTCACCAAGTGAAGCAGTGTGCTGCCACTAACAAGGGGTGCACAGGTCCATTGCTGAAGTGTACCTCAGTGGTGACACTGTTCAGGGATTCAAACCCATGACCTTCTAATCTCAGAGCACACTCCAACTGGCCGTAATGCCAATCACTGAAGTACTATATTAATATTAGACAATCTTTCGCTGTACAGTCTGTTCCCCTAATAAAAGTTAATATTTATTTGTGTTCTTTAGTGATTCCACAACAAGGTTTAGACCAGTTTTCCAGCTGATGTTAATGCTGAAATGTTGCAATTATGTTTGTTCGGGTGTGTTGTTGTGTCTGGGTGTGTTTCAGTGCGGAAATCCAAAGCCGCTGACCTCCGCAGACGTTCTCTGGCCAAACAGACGAGGGAGGACCACCGCAGGCGTTCTGTAAAGGCACTAGAGAGGGGGAAAGTGTCAGCTATGATGAAGGCCTTTGGACGAGACAAATCTAAACCAGCCCCCAAACCCAAGCCCAGGAACCTTACCGTCACTAGTGATCCCATTGACAAGTCAGTTTATATGGTTGCTTATTATAATCAAACTTTTATGAGCAAAAAGGTTAAATTATGTGAGTTTATTGAATGGTTAAGGAATACACCAAACCTGCCTGTTGGATTTGTAGCATATAATCAGTTGCCATGAACATCAGTGCGTGACTTTAACGTGATACACAGTCCTTTCACTAAGCACAGGGCAATTTTTGTCTATGGAATTCGATCACAAAATACAAATGCAGAACAAAATCACTGGAGTATTCCTTTAGTGCACTTTAGTGCTAGAACAGTTAGCAAGGACTTTTTAGTACCTCTGTAGAAAAAGCAAAGCACATTAGCTGCAACATCCTTAATGGCCTCATTATTTTTTATGAATAATGAATAACTGTTCATATGGGACAGTTCATGATTTGTTGTCTGTCAACATAAAATCTCTCTTCAAACATTTGTGTAGCTGGGATGCACTCATTCCTCTTGTGGTCTATGTGGTAGACAACACATACTACAGGCCAGAAGTATGGATTACTCAGATAAAAATATAAAAAAATAAACCTGTTGTTTTTAAATAGACATCACCGGTCTGTATTTAGTGTATCAAAATTAAATTTGTGTTGGTTAATAGAAAAAGAAATGTATCATCAGGTTATCAGTTCTTTGACATCACACCATTCCTTCTGGCTTATGAATAATTTGACAAAATGTCGTCCTTCAGCCTGTTAATGATCCCGAGCATTGTTCAAAATTGTGCCAAAAATAGATCCAGCCCAATGGAAAGCAAAACATTGTGAGAACAAAGTCTCCCCAGTCCAATGATTTTTCTTCCATTGAGCTGGACCACCTAGTTCAAAATGGGCATCCAGCAAATGAGACAAAACTGTTTGCAAGCTTGAAAGGGTGCTGGGAATTACTGGAAATAAATTAGCAAAACATCTGACCTATAGCATACATTTTCTGTGGACATATACTCAATAAACCTATGTAAATCCAAGACGATTTATAAAGATTTCAAGCCAATTAAGTGGCTGAGGTAAATGAAGGCATTGATGCTTTGACATGGACACAATTAAAACCAGTACTTTTGCAAAAACAGAATTAAAGAGACATTGTTCTGACTTATTAATCAGTGTTTTTTATTTTGGAGATCTTACCAAAATCTCCTGGTTAGAGCTTGGACAGAAGCAGCTAGTCCAGTGTGGGAACAACTATTTTTGTAAGAACTCAAGGCAAATGTCTGGTGCTCAAGTGACAAGATAAGACATCTCTGAACTTATCTTAACCGCCATCAGTGTTACACTGCATTGCTCTCTGGGATTGGGACTTGATGGATGTACGATCACTGAGGTCACCAGACACTCTGGTATGAGAGCAGCAGTCAATAGCAAGCCTTCCTGATGCTGTTCTTCTTCGGTACATGACCCACTGTTCTTCTGTAATGACTGACAGGAGACCACAGATGCGTCGCTCATTGTCATCCTCCAGCCATGAGGAAATTATCCGTTGGTTCAAGGAAGAGCAGTTGCCCCTCGGAGTTTGTTTCCAGCAGGACCATAGCCGCGTCGCAACCTGGTTCCATGGTGAGTACACAGCGTGCATGTCTAACTTTTTAGGCCAATAACTCCTCTCTCCAGTCATGCAACAAAGTAGGATTTACACATTATTTAAGGGAGAAACTGTGATGGGTTGTTCAGTTTTCTTTATACAGTGGATTATTGATGTTCCTGATATGGACATGTCTTATTAAGGCATGCATAAATACAGCTCTGGAAGGAAATAGAGAACATTGAAAAATTTCTCAGGATTTGTTTAAAAGGTGCATGTTTTGAACAGCATTGTGGGGTTTTTTTGTTTTGTTTTTTATGCTGCCAATATTTATTTTAATTTCCAAATATATAAATTGTTCTTTAAAGCATCATTTTAAACGAAATCACAAAAAATAAAAAAGAGAATCAGAATCAGAAAACCTGATGCAGATGAAATGATGCAGTGTTAACAGAACTTGAATAAATCAAAGAACAATGACCAAAATTGGGGGAAAAAAGTACAGTTGACGTACTTCTAGTAGTGTTGTTACATCCAACTGGTCACATTGCTAGAGGTGAAAATCTCACAGCTATTGAAAAGCCCACATTTTAAAGAGTTCCAGCTCCTCCGTAATGGTTTTCAGCCGGCTCTTTTCAGGGGAGGAGCCCTGTGCTCAGTCCTTATATGGACATCGCAGGCCCCTCAAACATCCTCTAATTTTGATTACATTTGTCTCATAACAAAAACAACCCAAAACCAATCATACTACAATTGAAAAAGTAAAATGAAAGACAGATTAATTAAAGCCTTTCACCACTGTAGGTATCATTTCCCGTGAGGACGCAGAGGGTTTGTTGAGCAAGGGCAGCCCTGGCAGTTTCTTGGTCCGTGTCAGCGAGAGGATCTTTGGATATGTTCTGTCCTACCGAGCCCAAGAAGGATTCAAACATTTCCTCATTGATGCCATAGACAACTGCTACATGCTGCTAGGAGACCAGATCAAGTTCTCTTCTCTGGCAGAACTGGTGGAGTATCATGAGGTAGTATATCATTCACTGAACTCCCACACTGAAAAAGATATGCCTGTTGAAAGTTTTCAGTAAAGTAATAAGGTATGAGAGGCCATGATTTTTCTGTTGTTAAGAGCTCTTAGCTGGAGCTGCTTACTGCTTTTAGAACAGAAATACACTAACAAACCACATTCAAACTATTTAAATAACAAGAACCACTACATCCCCAAAAAGTAACATGGTTCTGTAACTGTAGGTGATGTTTTCCAAGACACGTAAACAAGAGTAGTATGTGTACAGTTCGGTGTGTAAATATTACGTCTGTAATACAGTGGCTTTGAATCCCAGTCTAGCTAGTTTTACCAGTCTGTATCTGAAAAAAATATTTCTTTGAACAAGAGAAAAATAGAAGCTTTCTAAAATGCTTTTCTATATTCTGTCACTAGGAGGAGCCATTAACCCCATCTGGAGGGGAGCGGCTGCTCCACGCCTGCGGACAGGTGCCTGGCATTTTGGACTATGCTGATCTCCTCACCTGAGCTCCAGCCACTAAAGCTCAGGAATGTAGAGGCAGTGAACAAACCAGAGGCACCTCATGGTTACCAGAACTTTCTGGGTTTCCTTTAACTCCAGGATTCTCTGTTGTCCTAACTGGAGATCTTGAAGGACTGTAGGCTGAACAAACGTGGTGTTTTTATTTTTATTTTTTTGTCATTCTTTCTTTGAAACTGAAATGCCTTGACAGATTGCTGAAGACATTCTAGTGCACTTTATAATGGGCCTTATTATGCAGTATTCTTCAGTAGATTTATTCATTCCAACCAGTAATATAGTTGTGTTCATGTTGTTGGAACAGTTGTTTCAGTCTGCAATGAAACAAAGCATAATGCACTTTGGGTGGGGAGACAAATTGCTATCAGAAACTGTTTACAGCCAGAAATTGCCCTGCGAGTGCCACCTCTTATCCCTGGACATATTAATCTGATTCTCATTTAAGAGACCGAATTCATTACATTTTTCTTGTAATCTGTCATCACTACAACCACATCCATGATAACACTCAAAGAAAACCTTCAGCCAGTTTATAAACTCTCCAGGACACAACATTTAACTCGGAAATATGACACGAGATGAAAATGTTTTGTGATTTTTGATTAATTCTGAAAATAAAAAGCACTTGGTGGTTTAACATCATTTCAGTCAAATTAATGAAAGGAGAAGAAAACAGACATTGAATGAATTTTGGCCAGTTTGAAAGTAATTGGGAAGACAAAAATAACCGATAAAGCTCAATATTTATTAAAAGACTTTACAAAGGCATACAGTGTCTGCCAAACAAAAATCTATTTACAAATTTTAAAGCAATTTAAACTTTAACCTCCATGTGGGGTTCACATGGTGTGCAAATTTAAGCCCTGCAAGCTAAAATATACGTATGACTTTCTAATGCTTTAACAGATAAATATCAAAGCGGTCAGTTACACATGAGGTCAGAAGTACATCAAGAGACTAACAAGATCAGCGCACAATAAAGAATCACAGTTCTGACGGTCTGTTTATCTTACTCATCTGCAGAGATGCTTCAATATCCCTTTATTTTCCCTTTCATTAATACATTAATATTAGCTCGGACTATAAAACACTTGCTCAAATCACCATCCAACAGCCCCTGAGAGCCTAGACAGTTGGTTAACACAATTTTATGTTTCAATTACATGATATTCAGTACACTCTCGAATGAAATTGGCTGTGAAATGATCCAAAAGTCCAAAAAATGGCAAAGTGATACATTTATGAGAGGTCTGAGCACTTATAGTCCACAAAAATGCCTTCATTTGGATTTTATCATTTCTATTTCAAATCCACCATGCGACTATATGTAAAAACACCACTTATTTTTGAGGCTGTACACCAAGTCTAAGTCAGCACAAAGCCAACGCCTCCGTTTTAAGATTTGGGATTGGTCAGTAGCTTTGTCCCAGTCTGTTTTAAGGAAGGTGGTGCCTTAGTGCCAAACTACCCTCACTTGCTTACTCAGGTCCACATTAGAGCTTCATTGCTTTTAAAGTCACCTAGAGAAGTGCTTGCTCTCTCCATCTTACAGATCTCCAACAAACCATAAATTGCCACCTTCAGTTAATAACAAAAAACGAACATCCCCGTCAAATAATGTGCAAACGGACACCTAACGTACAAACTCAGAACCAAGTGGAACCAGCCTCTTTAAACAGAGTGAGTGTGAGAGTGAGAGAGACTATGCTAGAGAAGATAACTACATGAAAAGATGTTGCTACATGAAGAACTGGCCCAGGAGGTTGGCAACCCCCAACAGAATCATAAAACTGTGGAAGCAAGCAGAGGGCCAGCGTAACTCCCCACGCCGTCTCAGGGCCATCATGTGAATGAGTGAAGGAAAGACGAAGACCAGAGCCAGCCCACATGTTGCACCAGAGTACCTGTAGAGAGGGAGGGAGGGAGGGAGGGAGGGAGAGAGAGAGAGAGCGAGAGAGCAAGAGAGAAAGAAAGAGAGAGAGACACACACACACACACACCTGTTCATTCCAGTCATTTATTTTACATGGTATAAAATTTAGCCCCAGAACAAAAATAAGAACCTACTGCATAAATGTTCAGTTTCTCAAGTTTTCTCTTTTATAGGCACAAGCATTTAACTGAACAGCTTCACCTTGACTTTTAAGAACTGCTGAAAATATTTCTCCTAATTTCCAATAAAAAATATTGTTCTTTATTGTAAAGGAAATGACAATACATCCAAATAAGAGAAATTATGGTATATACAGAACTTAAAATTAATCATTCAAAGAAAACTAATCTCTTTTTCACTCAAACAAAATGGCAACAATTACCTTTGATGAACTTCTAGTAGTGTTTAACCATTAACTTGTCTCATTGCGAGAGGAGAGTGCTGATTACAGCAGTGTATTTATACCTTTACTCATTAAATGTGATTCAGGTGATCACTAATCAGTCCCTCATAAGGTGTTTGTGTAGGAATTTAAGACACTGGCATGGAATGGTTATCATAGATGCTGATTTTTTAAATAAATTGCCATGGGCTCTTATTTGTTTTCTGGAGCTGCATATTCAGTCTGTAAGGTTTCCTAGACAACTTATAGCACATTGTAGAATATAAAACATCTTCATGCACTTTCTTGACTAGAGATCGACCGATATATCGATTTACCGATATTGTCCCCGATATTTAAGCATTTTATCATAATCGGTTATGGGTTTTGTAATATCGGGTTTACCGATAAACATCGCCATCTGGTGGGTTTTTTGATAATTACTCACATGATTGCCATTTCAGCACAGCATCTGAGGGAAAACTGCATGCAAAGGAAAAGTATACTTACTTGCTTTCCTATATTTAGTATATATTTAGTATATTTATCCTATATTTAGTAAACTTTATTAAACATAACAGCTATTAGATGTGTTACATAAATGATTGATATGTAGTTTATGCACCATTGGGTTTTTTGCCCTAGTTTTGATTTGTATGCAAGGAGGGATTGATTATTATAAATAAAACAGTTTGTTCAGTTCGGTGGTTTTGTATTAATTATGTCAAAAACAGAAGTATAATAGTAAATAAATATCAGTTCTGAATATTGGTTATCGGGCACATTAACATCCAAATAACTGGTATCGTATCGGTGGGGGAAAAAAAATAAATATCGTCTTGACACACAGATCTGTAGCCTGTTGAGAAATGGCTCTGTGATGTGGGTTTGTTCATTTAGATCCATGCCTCTCTCTCACCTGATAATGGAACCAATGTTGGGGTAAAACTTGGCCATTAGTACCCCAGCACCCACAACAAAGATGTTCAGTATGAAGACGTGAAGAAAACTATAAAAAGACACAAACGGACAATTGTTAAGCCAACATGGATCTTTCCTCCCTAATGGGAAATATGACTGGATTGCAGAATTAGTGCAAGACTACAGAAGCATCCCTCATCTTAAAAATTCTGTTATTTATTTTCTTTATACATAAAATAATTTGCCAACACTTTGCCACCTCTGAACAGTACTTTGCCCAGTCTGCATCCGGATAAACTGTCAACAACCTCATGTTTCATAAACTGAGCCTTACGATGTATTTATTTGCATGCATGTAATAATTTCCATATTCAACTGACAGAGAGAGAGAAAGACAGCAGGCACTTCATAAATTTGGCTGAGTTGTACAAAGAGTGTCAGTATTGAAAACAAATTTTTTCTGGGGTTGCCAAATTGCAGTAATGTGGTCCCACACTTGAACACAGTGTGAACAATGAAATACTTTCTCTGCATTTAACCCCTTCACCAAGTAAAGCAGGGGGCTGCCTGGGGAGCAGCATGTGTGGGGCCAAACTCAGTGGTGTCACTAATAGTCCAGGGATTTAAACTCTCGCTACCAAACTTTATCAGTCCGGCGGTGTTAATTTAGGAGGATAATAACTTGTATCTGAATAGTGTTTCTGTCTAGTGTCTAGTCGATTTTCCTGGTTCTGTCTGAGGTTTAAAAATAAACAAGCCAGCCTACCATGCAAACTCCAATCAATCAGCAATTTAATAAAACAAATCAGGTCAGAAAATGCATATTGGGATGGCGAAATACATCTGTATTCAGAGGCAGAAGATTGAATGTAGCCAATATGAGAGCGGTATTCAAATCTACTTGCTGCCGATTGGCTGCTGCCCTGTGACACAGATGTAGAGTTTAGCTTTACATTTTCGGGAGCATATTTAGGATTGACTCTAAAGAACATGCAGTTATAATTTGTTTGTTTTTTTAACTACAAATTTGAGGTTTTTCATAATTCACAGCATTTTGAACCCTTGTGTGTAGCTAAAATCCGTGTTTTACAAAGATGTTGGTGTTAACTAGTCAGGCCAGTGTTATCCAGTCTACTATTCTGTGACGCTCAGTCAAGAGAGGGACATGATTAAGGTGTAGAACAGGTAGCACTAGAAAGCAGAAACACTTCTAAAAAGGTACCACACACAAACCTTTTACCTGAACTGGTCATGGATATGTTGCTGATGCCTGAGAATTTGTTTGCAAACTTATTTTGAACACAGGCAGGGTGGAGAGGTACATGAATTCATGCTCAAGAAAAAAAGTTTAAGGAAAAAGATTTCAAAACATACATTCTCTTTTAAAAGCCATGGCTCTTATTAAGTTTTCAGTGGGAAGTTTCGTTACATCAGCAATGATATGAAGGCCTTCACCTGGGGTAGTTTTCACCAAAGAACTGACTCATCAGCTGCACTCGCACCAGGTAACCCAACAGTGGGTAGACGGTGGTCATCTGGAACAGCAGAAAGGTCCGGGCCACAAAAACCCACACATCACTGCTGGGGAAGTTATCCAGAAAGTTCTGAGAAAGAGTGAGAGTCGAAGGTCAGCAACATGTTCTATTATGACCATTCACCTGTTAGTAAACAGGTTGTGAAGCATTATTGTTGAGCATTGGTCGGAAGGTAATGACTAGGCCTGCAATGATAACACATTTTGCTGGACGATAAATTGTTCCAGAAATTATTGCGATAAACGATAATATTGTCATTGTGCCCATTTCTACTGATGTAATGATAATGACATGATAATGCAAATGCACACATTCAACGATCCATTAACCTTGACTTCTAAAAATCACATAACCCTGGATTTGGAAGACATGTTAAGACAGTCAGCATACCGTGAGCATACCTGTGTGGCTTAAGGCAGGATCTCTCCTGCCTTAAGCCATCTCTCAGGAGTAGCAATGTTTCCAGCTGTGCTAAATTCTAGCGTGTCCCTATACTTTTGGTCAAGGCGATTGTCTTTGTCTTAATAACTCCGGTTCGCCGGGGAGTATTATGGCAAACAAGTGGTCTTTGGACAGCTCTGCAGCTAGCATTTAGCCTAACCCACAAGAGAGTTCATGCCTCATTACCCTAAGGAAACGAGAGGGGGTGGTACAGATCATTGTATCACAGTGAAATCCTTTGAAAAGCAAATAAATGAAAATGAAGGCGGCTGGAAAATTATCGACCTCATTTTAATTATCGTGCAATTAATTGATTTGATTGTTTCTACTTGAATTCATACAAAACAAAAAACAAATCAAATACATTTGGTACATTTAGGTTATATTTGAAGTTACATCCTGTTTGGTCAGATTCTGTAGTGTGTGAAACCAAGTCTGTGTCTAGACCAGGGGTTGTTCCAACCAAGCAGGAGACACACCTGATTCCACCTCTGTAATCAGTTGGTCTTGGTTTTAAGTTACTCAGGTATGGCTTCTTTTTGGTTGGAATGACAACCTGCACCCAAAGCGGCCCTTTCTGGACGGGTTTGAGACCCTGGTCTAGACAATCCTGCAAGAATGAGAAACAGGCCTTACTGGTTCAAGGCACTCTTTAGACAGTGGTGGGGAAGGAAAGGCAGCAAAGATCAGGACCCCCACATACAGGTACGTTAGTCCCACTAACAGGTAGGCCAAGGACAAATCCCGCACCTGCAAAATCCAAAACAAACAGAAAAAAATTTAAGTATGTGAAGTATGACTAAGAATATCTTTGTACAATAAACCACATACACACAATCATCAACATAGTGTCTCTAATGTTAAACACAACATGCACTTGACAGGTGGTTTTTAATACGTCTCTTTAGCAGAAGGAGCTTCATTCTTTTATATTAGATTTCACAAACCCTTGTGATATACCTTCTCTGTATACAGAGAGTGATTACTTTGATCACTTTAAGGGGAATTCCCCTCATTTTCCAAAATTAGAAATGTCAAAAAATTGTTGAGATACAAAGTAAGTCATTACGTGTTTTAAGGTCAAATGGTACATTGTAGATAAATGTATCTGATCTTCTTTCTATGTTGATGGGGGTTGTGATGTCTACGCAAATCCATCAGCACAAATGTAGCAATTTTACATACTATCCAATGTAATCACTGTAACTACAGTTAGAGGCAGCAGTAAAATTAAACCTGGGTGGCCTTACCAGTTCTGCAAGCAACAAAAAAATAATTAGATCTCACAAAAGGTCAGTTTTTTTTCTAGTGTATCATTTCATCAGGGCAGAAAAAGCTGAAATAGAACATGATGTGAAACAAGCTGAAATGCTCGACCAAAGTGTGATACACAACAGTCTTACTGATGTGGACAATAGCTTTTTGTTCATCTTCGGTAAAGATAAGGCACAGACTTCCTTCCTAAAGTTCAAGACCTGTTTCCTATGCAGAGCATGACAGTTGTTTTGATTGCAAAACTTTGTATGAGAAAAAAGCTAAAATTTAAGAAACTCAGATGGCACATTTGTGGAAGTGCTCAACAAAACACACCTCTTCCCAAATATATCAATACAATGGTATTGTTATCCACCAATAATACCATGACACAGTATATGGTAATGGGTGTTCATAACTAAAATTCCCACAAAGATTCACCACATTGACCAAAGTATCAGACAGCCTGACCAGTACACCAAAAGGGACTTTAATGACATTGCATTCAAATTGATAGACTTCAGTATGGAGTTGGTCCCCCTCTAACAGCTTCCAATGTTCTTGGAAGGATTTCCACAAGATTTTGGATTTTCTGTGGAAATGTGTGTCCATTCATTCTATAGAGCATTTATGAGATCAGGCACTAATGCTGGATGAGGCCTGACTCACAATCTCCATTCCAGTTCATCCCATAATGTTGGATAGGGATGGGATCAGGGTTCTGTGCACGTCAGTCAAGTTCTTCCACACTGAGCACATACAACCATGTCTTACGGAGCTCGTTTCATGCACTGGGGTACAGTCATGCTGGAATAGAAAAGGTTCTTCCCCAAACTGTGTCCACAAAGTTGGAAACATGGCACAATTGTAAAAGTCCTGGAATCCTGAAGCTTTAATTTCTTCACTGGATTAAAGCCTTCAGCCCTAACCATGTGTGTCGCAATACTTTTGACCAGGGGCAGCCTAGGTGGGTGAAAGTGGGGGGAGGGTCCCTGAGGTTGTAGGTAGCTGTAAACCTCGAGCTTACGAGGGCCGATGGCCACTGCTTGTGCACAGGGCCCAGAATTTGGTGCTATGCCCCTGCTTTTGACACACAATATTAACCAGTGCCTGAAAACTAATACTTACTACAGAAATGTGACATGCCATTCATTTTTACTATATCACCAAGTAATGGCCATTTGGATGACATCACTTTGATGAATCAACATTGAAATTGGGAGGCTCAATTTTGTTTGCTATACGTCACGTTCCTTCATATTTCTCCCGCTCATTTGCATTTAAGTGTTGAATCTCATTCTGTGACTATGGGTGTGACCACCGCACCATGCAACAGAGTGCTGTTACTGCTCAGCTCATTTGCATAAAGTTTGGACAGAGTACAGTAAGCACAGTGTCAGTTTGGTCACTCATAGGCAGAACCAAATTTGGCATATTTTGCAGGACAGCATTTTCAGTGCCAAACACATCCCTGCTAAAGTTGGGAGAAAACTAGAAATGCACAGCAATGCCATACTAGTACTGGCAGATAATTGCTTCAAGGTTTAGGCAGAAATGGATAAGTATACTAAACAGTCAGCACTATTTTACTGTATATGTAATCATACAGAAATGATATTTCTCCAGAATACCAAAACTTGTACATGGTTTATTCCTCAGCATTGATATCCATGTGCTTGAAAAACCTCAGATATCGGCATTTGTCTACAATTCCCATATCGGTGAATCATTAGATAAAACCTCGTATGAACAGATTGGGTAAGACATGGTTTAGCAGCTTTATCACATATTCTGTACAGAGGATGAGGATTTTAATTGTATATAACCAATACATACTGGACCCTTTGCCTTTTAAATCACACACACACTGCTGAAATGAAGGAGACCAGAAACACAATGCCATAGAAACCCAATTTTGCTTCTCTCATGAACCTTTAAATAGGCAGTTATACAAAGATATTAATAAATTAAGAGATACTTTTATAAATGAGATGTGTGAGCATGAAAAACATGTTTTACAGTTTAAAGAACTTCAAATAAATGTCTGGTAAAGACATTTTTATATTGTGTGATGTTACTTTGTATATTTTAAAATGTTCTTTTTCATCTAACAAAAATATTATTTTATGGCATCATTCAAAGAAGCACTTCTGTGTATTTTATGGGTTAATTCATCCAATAAAAAGTTAAAAGCTTGTGGATTATAGGGCTGGGGTAGTGGCATTTTAATGGAATGGAAGGAAAGGGGCACCCACATTATTCTCCTGATTTCTGTTGCTTTTCATGAGGGTGATGATGCAGTTGTGGATGAAGAAGGCCAGCGTGAGAACACCAGTCAGCTGAGGGAACAACAGCCTGAACTCTAAACAAAACCAGCACACAGATGAGAGATCAATGTAAACAGAACAGGGTTTGTTTTATTGGGTTTTTTTTTTAAACAAGCTACACTGATAACACTCCAAGTGTCTGATAGGAGGAACATTTTGGATTTTATATAAATATCCCACCAATTATTCTTCACACAGTTAGAATAAAATCAGGGTTTAAATTCATGGTTTAAGGGATTAAAGTGTCTGCAGTATTTTCTAAATATGCATGTATTGACCTACGCAGATTATTTACATGGCCTGACCCAGTTCACTAACTGACCTGAAAAATGTAAAATACCAGGACACAAAGAATGCTCTGTGAAACTCATTGTGTATTACTGTATATATATATATTTGTTGTGCCCCGCATAAATTGCAAGGATGTGAAGAAGCTGTGAATTCTGGAGTCTACAGATGTTCTTGGCACACATAAATAAGCCTTCTGATCTGCAGACGTTTGTGGTGAGACAATAACCTGTGTGGCCACAATGGAGCATTAGAAAATGCTTTTCCAGCACATTCCAAACTCAGAACAACAATGGGTGATTTTTTTTTATTAGACAAGCTTTTTAGTTTTAAGTTTTAAGTTCCCTACCACGCTCACAATAAACTAAGCAACTCGTGTAAAACATTTAGTCTGAGGATTAGGGGCAAAACATGTGCAATTCGTTAATGCACATGTTTTAATTGTAACTGCATTGTAACATGGAACCATACTTGTTTCCTTTGTAGTGCAGGCCTGGTACACAGTGAGTCACTGTTTACTGGAAAAAGGTGTCAGAATTTACCTGGAACAAAAAGCTCAGTGGAATGAAACCAGTGGAACTCGAGATGAAATCCAAGTCGAAAGGCTTTGAGGGTGACCAAAGAAATGAGGTAGACCACTGAAATTGTGCCTGTGAGGAACAATAATGACATTTTACACAAAGATCTAATCATGTGACTCACCTTACAAACAAATCATTCATCCAAAAAAACCTACAGAGGTCCAGCTAATCTGCATCATCACGATACTTTAAACAAATCAGTACAGCACAGGACAATACAAACCATTTGTATGTCTTGTGCAGTAGGGGGAAAGATCAAACAAAGTGGCTCAGGTGTGGTTTATGAAAAATATCAATATACAAACAAGTTTTTGTTTAAAATATTCACTTCATTTCCTACAAATTCACTTCACTTCCTAAAATACACAATAGCAGGTTACAATAAAAAAGTTTAAATAGATAATATACTGTTACATATAATAAAAAATGAAACTGGACCAAAAAAAACACAAGAAAATTACCCAAAAAACAAGTGTGTAAGTGCACATTTTAACTTTAAAAGATCATGCTGTACGTTCTAGGGTACATGTAACTTTGGACAGTGCAGTACATTTTAATCTGGCTGTACAGGCACTGATGTAGTTTAAATGTAATTTTAAAGTACTAAGAATATCAGTGGCCCTCAGGCTCATGTATACCACCTGAGAGTGACAGTGCCTCACCCAAGAAAGTGAATCTGGCAAAGAACGAGGCCGAGCGGAAATTAAGCAGCGGCAGCAGCAGAACAATGAGGTAGAAGGGGATGGTGTTGGTTTTGCTCCACCAATGGTCGAATACGTCTGAACCTGTACTGTTCTCATTCACATAATGCAGGGAAATGCTACGGTTCCTGTCCGGATCCACATCTGGGTATGGACACACCACTGGAACAGAGGAGGTGAATAAATATTTATGGCCATGATTGTTTGTTATAAGAACTTTAAAAAGGTTCTTATCACTATATACAGCCATGGATGAAATTCAGAGACCATTTTTCCTTTTTTTCCGTTCAATGTTTGTAAAATTTGCGACAAGGTGTGTGTGTGTAAAATGCACAGATTGCTTTATTTCTGAACTATTCTAGCGAGCTGTGTAAAAAATAAGAAATGCCTCCATATGAGTTGAGTGCTGTAGAGTTTGCGAAGCAGCTTTTTTCCATGCTCTTTACATCACTCTTTTAATACTTGCAACAGTAAAATAATGTAAGAGTGTTGTGCGGTTTAAAATTTCCATGGTATAATAAACTGTGTATGTATTATTTTTCAATTTTCCCCAAACATTGATATGGAATTTTGTTTGGGAGTATAAAACACTTGTGAACTGCACATTTTACACTTCCACAAATTACAAAAGCAATAACCAGAAAAAAAAAATGATGCAGTCTTTTTTTTTTCAATGGCTATATATCCTTTTTGAAGGAGTTAACAAAATCACTCATAAGCAGAAAGAAAGGGTTCAAATCCCAACTGCTAGTGTCACCGCTGAGATACCCTCACACTGCTCCCCCCGCGCTTCATTGGCGGCAGCCCCCTGCTTCACTTGGTGTACGGTTTAAATGCAGAGAAATAATTTCACTGTGTGTTGTACTTTTGTGACTATAAATGTGACAAATAAAATCTGTATTATTAAGTAACCAGGCGCACACACCAGCCACTTACAATAAGTACTCACCTCTTTCTGTTCCATTGGTCCCAAACTCCGATTCAGACACGTTGACGTTGTGAACATAGTCTGTGGAAAGGGACAGAGAATTTCATAATTTATCACAGTAACAAAAACAATAACAGGGAAACGTTTCAGAAACAGAACGCCAATCACAATGGCCACTTACTGTAGATGAATTTTCCTGTGTTGAACAGGAAGTTGGACATTAGCACCCAGTAGACCACCATTGCTCCGATCAGTGACACCAGAGAGAAGAACAGACTGGACCACTGCCCAAACGCCCCAAAGTAATATCTACACACATCCGGAAACTCCCAGTCTGAGGTATCTACATATGCTGCAATTAAAAGATATCTTGTTTAATGATCGTGTCTGCTTCTTAATTATTTTTGTGTTCAAGCACAGTAACAAAAAATAAATAAATAACTACAGCCTGCCCAGTACCAAACATTCCTCCAAACAAATGGGCAAAAAAAAAAAGGTGTATGGATTTATCAGCATTGGAGTTAATGAAATTGTTACATATGAAAACCATAATATTCTGTACAACAAGAACCGATTAAAATTTTTTAATGTACTCTTGTGAGGGTAAATAATAAGAAACAATAAGATATTCATATATATATATTTTTTTTACAGGGCTCTTGCTAGAACATGTCATAAGTCCAACTGAAAGCCAAAATAAATGTAATCTCTGTACTTAATATTGCAAAAGCAGAAAAACAGGGTCCTCTATTCCTGCAGCCACATGCTGACAGCAGGAAACAGTTTAGCAATGAGTGCACCGGAACGTGTCAACAGTGGCACAGACCTGCGAAGAGAGCCTCTCCTCTTTCTGTTTCCATGTGCTCTAGAGAAGTGTGTACTATTCAATCTCAGAAATCAGAGAGCACAGTCACACTACAGACTGAGAGAATACTGTCATAATGTAAGTGAAAAGGGTGGGCAACATGATGTTAGAAGAAATTACTTCACCATGCAAGTTCAGCCATAAATTAAAACCCACCAGAAATCCCTTTATGTGACAAAAACTGATCTGATGCATCAACATGGACCACACAAACACTCTGGAGAATGTGCTCTGGTTTCTGGCACCAAGAGTTTAGCAACAGATCCTTTAACTCCTATAAAATGCACGACAAGGCCTTAATGGATCAGACTTTGACCAGCACATCTCCCAGATGCTCAACTGGATGGTGATCTAGAGAGGCTTGAGGCAAAATAAACATCTTGTTTAAAAATCCTTTTATTTTGAATGTTGCTTTTTCTGAAACTCTACGTCTCGTCTGGTTTTCCCTGGGGTTAGGATTCCCACTACTTTTGTCCTTATAATCAGGGATTGACATAACTACTACACAAGTATACATTGACCTAAGTGGCCCATGTGTGGCAGTTTTCAGTCTTCACAGCAAAAATTCATACTGCGTGCCCTGCATCCCCAGCTTTATTTTCTTTATTTTCTCTGATTTTTTTTCTTTCTAGTTTGATCATTCTAATCTGTTCACAAAACCTCAGAAAAAAACCTAAATGTCATAATCCATTCATTGTGGGGAAAACTGTGCGGCTGGCTTACGTATTGATTTAGTGGACTTGAGCACTCTGTAGCAGCAGTAAAGGGTCAGTAAACCCATTAGGATGACGATAAGAATCCCCAAGGTGAAACCAGCCTGGAAATCAAAGAAATAAGTCAAATGGAAGTGCGGGAGGTTGAAAGACACAGTGTAGATATTAATAAAAATAAAAAAAAGAACAGGTAAAACAAAACCATACCTGCTTAATTCCCCATGGTATGCTCAATATAGATGTCCCCATCATCGTATTCCATATGGCAAATCTACAGGCACAAAAATGGCTTGATTAACACTAAATTACACTGGATTTACATTGTAACATGTTTATAGTATCAATTTTGTTCCACTAGGACATTAAGGTGTTTGCAATTAATTTATACATACATGGTAACAATGCTGGGGTTTTTGGCATCACTATCTTTTCCATGCACTTTGAATGCTGTTCCAAGAGGGCTATAAATATAGATTTCTTCAGGTGGAGGGATAACATGGTCTGGAAGTGTCTACAGAAAACAAGCACAAAAAAACATTACCTTGCAACATATATGTGGCTGTCTGTTGCAGACAGGTCACTTAGAAGTGATCCAAGTAATCCTTATGTTACGCATGTGGAGGATTTTCATTCAAGAAGTGAACCAGAGCTAATCTGTAACTAATCAGCTTGATTTGAATAATGCTAAACACTTGAGTGCCTGTTTTCCAAATCAAAAGTAAAACAAATAGGAGTTTTACTGTGAAATGTGTGTTCTAAACACTGCAGTGGGCTGAGATAGGAAAATAAGGGATTATCTATAGACCTCAGCCATACAAAGCACTCATTCTCTCACAGTGAGGCAAAGTCTTGACTGAATAACTTTCAGATTTAACCTTTAAGTGCGTTTAAACAAATCTGAGTGCAGCTGTTTAAATGCACCGATGTGGAATACTGACTTGACTATAATCAATGACGACAATATTCGTTATAATATATTCCGTGGATTTCGTTTCTCCAGACACAGTGTGAAAATACAACTCTGAATGAACATAATTGCTGATGGCCATTGTTAAAGTCATTCAGATCACTGTGCTCGCACATTTTCCCTGTAAGAACTGACTATTCACTTACTGTCTGATATATCTAACATAACTGCACATTGATCTCTGTACCAGTTTGTTTTCTAAAGTCTCCAACATTTACTCAAATCATTGTGGGGTTGAAGTATTTTTCCCCTAATAACCACATGCTTGCAAAATACTGTGGCATGGATTGATTTGTGAAAGGTGTGGCTGACCGCTGAGAGTCATGCAGAGTACCAGTAGTTTGTCTGAGGAGGCAGTCAGGCGGCTGTAGTAGTGCAACCTGCTGTTCAGCGCTGAAGCCTCAGAAGAAACTCGCTCCTGTGCCGAATCCTCCACTATGTTCTTGTGCTCCACATGGAAAGGCCTGATAAGGCAGACAAATGAGAGCTTATGGGAGATTTCCCCTAAATAAGCCAAGCTATTTGATCAGAGCTTACTAGGTTACTAACATACTGCTTTGATAGTAATACTTAACAGAATGTTACCAAGTTTAAATATGCTGCCTGACTGTAAGCTGATCTGATCATGCATCTCTTTGCAACTTTTTCTATAGTTTAAGAGAACAGAGTACACGACTCTCTGAGTCAAATCCGACAAGCACTGAAGCATCTTACTGAGCACAAACTGCAACCAGCTGCTCCATGTGACGGTAACATTTACAGCAATCTAGAGCTGCGATAATATAGATGCAAAACATTTCAGCACTTAGGTGTGGGCACATCACACAATCAGAGCCTAAGAGCGTTCTGAGAACACAAGGGCACAGGCACTTTCACTGGAAGTTGCACAGTTAGGTGAGCTAAGAATAACAGCAATTAAAGAGCTGTGGGGTGTTAGTCTGAGGACATAACTGCAGGATAAGTCACCCATTTTGATCTGTGTTTGTGAAATACCAACTAGATTCATTAAAACTGACATGTTTGTGCTGAAACAAGACCTTATTTGGGAATGAGCAGCAGCATTACCAAACAGTCCACACCCCAAATTTGATCTGCCTCAGAAATGAAACACCATGTGAAAACAATCATTTAATAGCTGATCTAAGACTATTTTATTATCCAGGGATCTCCAATCCTGGGGCGCCAGTGTCCAACACATATTGGTGATTTCAGCGGTCAAACACACATGGGTTGTTAATTTCTAGATTTAGTGATTGTGTTTTAAGAGGATAACCATCAAACACTGCTGGACACTGGCCTTCCAGAACTAAAGTTGGGGTCCACTGAAAGGTCCGTTTAGACTGACAGCTTTCAAATAATGTGGTATAGTCTGAAAGGTGTACCACAATTTATAACCAGCTTGATGTAGTATGGCCCATCAGGGGTGTCCAAGGTCTGCTTAATTAACAACAAATAGAGTGAATAAACAGTGTTCGGGTTTACCTTGTAATGCACTTATATCCTCAGATCCAAGTATATCTGAGAGAAAATCTACTCCACTGCCTCTGACATCTACCTCAGACTGGTATGGAGGTAACATTCATATGACAGGTTTTGTACTCTTATTGCACACTATGGATATCACATTAGCTACATAAATATTTTAGCACTCAGTACTCTCCTCTAGTTCTCACACTGTTTCCTTGTTTGGATATAAGTATATGCCAAATTAATGTAATTATCTGTACATATGTTGTTATCAGTACAGTTTTTTGTCTTATAACTCAGAAATAAAAACATTTTACCTAAATCTTTCTTCTTGCTCCAAGCATTACAGGCAAAATGGAGTTGCAAGGCTGTAATCATAAGAGACTATACCAAGTGACATAGACTTCCACTCCAAAAGCTTTAGAGCTAAACTAACCTAATTACAAATGTAATGTGGTTTAATTCTGAAAAACTAGCCAATCATACAGTGGGAAATGTGTAAATCTGATTTTCCTGTAAACAGTATACTCAGCAACATGCATGTTGTACATTATGCCATTTTAGACAGCATTATACCTTCTCTGTCTGGAGTCCAGGGAGTCTGTTTGGTCTGTGTAGAGTTCTCCTGCTTGAGCTGAGCCCAGTAATGGTTTCCAGTCCTCCTCCATGGTCTTATCCGATTCAGTGCTTCACTTGAAATTCATCACCTATGCAAACAATAAGCAGTCACAAACACTCTTTAGAGTAACAGCATACTGGTCAGAAAGGACACACTTTAGTCAGGAGACTGAGGCCTCAAAATACCTTCTCAACAATCTGTCTGCCAACATGAAACATCACACTTCTACGTCATGTAGTTTCACCTACACAAATCCCACTTTACTTCAAAAAGTGGAACAAATATGGCACTCCAAAGATACAGCTACATGTCACTGTGTTCTCCCTTTTTGAATGTGAGGGGCAGTGCATGTGCTCTGAAAGTCATTGCATCCCTGCATGTGAGCAAGATGTTTAGCGGTGAAGGGTGAAAAGGAACTTCATATCCACCTAAATCATGACCTTACTGTTGAGGCGGGCAACTGCCAAATTCACTAGCAAGGTGACTAGTATGAAAATATAAATGTAAGACATATCCTTTCCACCTTGCATTTCTCCAAAACAAGTTATTTTCAGATTTAGAAAAAAACAGATTTAGGAAGACATATTACATCAAATCGTGTTTTGTTTGAAATTCTGCTGACTTTCTGCCTAAGTCATATAAAGCCAACCCAAAGTCATGTGGCGGCAATAACCATTTACAAGATCATGAACATGAATGAGGAAACATTTTTGCTGCCACTGCAACAGTATCGAGACAAGCAGGTGAAAATGTTACAAGTAGTCGTCTTAAAACAGAATAACAACGTTATAGAGTCAGCTCTTATCTTGGTCAACAAAATCACCCATCATATGAACAAGCCACAAAGGTTTTTTATATTCAAGCAGAAGAACATGAAGGCTGCTGAATCAGACTTTTCAGGAAAGAGAAGTTTCTTGAATTTGCTTGATCAGCTGAAAGATCTCTCATGCAGATGTGATTCATAAACCAAACCAGCTCATTAGGTTGGAAAAAGATGAAAAATACAAATGAATCAGTTTTCTGCACACGGCATCTATAAAACGTGTATTTATATATTTGCAAACATATAAATGTCTGTTATGCCTGGTGATGTGGTTAGCTAAATAAGAAACGTCACGCTAAAGTCGTTAATCTCTCTCAGCAATTATCAAGCCCGAAATACAATTCTTATCACACGTATTAGTTTGTTTGTTTGTTTTCGCTATCTGTGAAGAAATCATGCTGTAGTAACTTACCACCCAAGAGAATCAGAAGAGACTGTTTACTTTCCCAGGCTAAGCTGCTTTCAAAGTAAACCGTGTCGTGATCACACACCGGTTAAAATTCTTGTCGGACTTGTAGTTGAACGTGACGCCCAACCACGACCTACAAGCGTTTTGTGAGGATACGCACTAAACTACAATACCCACAATGCATAGTAATCCAAGAGTCCCCATTTATTTCGTTCCGGCTCTGTTCCAAATCGAAATGACTTCAGTCCCTCCTCCACTAGACCCTAAGTCCAATTTCCAGGCAAGTTGCAACAAGCAGCACATGCACCTAAGGTTCAAGGTTTTATAGCTGTGTAGATGTACATAGTGTGATGAGACAGTTTTTCTCGGTGGAACTGTGTGCAACAAAACATTGGGATGCAGTGTGTAGCTGTGTTACCACACACCTCCAGGGTGTGTAGGGTCGAATCTGTGTACTGTTAGTCTCCTCTTTCTCCTGCATTTGAATATGAGACAGAACAGGAAACAGACAATAAAGAAGTGTGACATAGAAGTGTATGTAAACTTATAAGACAGTTAATATATAGCATAATTCTATTTTGTTATTTAATGATATTCTATTGTTTTTATTTAATTCTGCTGCTTTTAACATTGTACTGCCCACTTTCTGCCAGTACTAAGCGAATGTCCCACTTGTGGGATTAGTAAATGTTTATCTTATCTTACAAACAGTTCACAAGACTACAGTGTTAAAGGGAAAACCTTTCTAAATGATGAACTGCACCTTATGTGCATTTATTATTTTTGCACCTGAGCATATGCTCTCACACTGGAAGCCATAGATACATAGAAACCACACTGAGTAAATGTAAAGCTATGGTATCTCAAGCTTCAGGATATGATGATGCCTGTATTCACAATAAACAGAAGTACAGTAAGGTGCAGGTGATAAGTGGTGTAATTGCTAGCGTGTAGTAACCCTAATTGTAAACCAAAGCTAAATCTAAACTAAAGTTGCAACAGAAAATGGCACATAACTGGCTCCGACTGGCGTAAAACAATGACGTTTTAACATAGGTTGATACCGGAAAAGTCAATGTCACCACTGAGGTACTCTTGAGCAAGGTAACACCCCTACACCCTGCTTCCTAGGTGCTGTGTTCCTAGCTACCTACTGGGGCTTTTGCCTGATGGTCAGGGTTTTGCCAATGTGACCAGGTTGTGAGTTTGGATCTCAAGCCTGCTAATGGCACCAATGAGGTACCGTCCCCACACACTGCTCCCCCAGGTAGCTGGCTGCCCATTGCTTCACTTGGTGAATGGGTTAAGTGGAGAGAAAAAATGCACATTGTGTGCTGTGTTACTTTAAGTCCCACAGGTGGGGAATTTGGATTGTAACAGCAGATATACAAACAAAAAAGTAGAGACAGTAAAGCTGTGCAACAAAGAAGTATAATATGAAAAGTAAGTGTAGTTAAACTTCAGACAAAACATCTATCCAAGCCTTGAATTTTTTTTATATATGTTGTTATGACAATTTCACACTTATATTAACAATCAAATATGATTTTTTTTTAATGAAGAGGTCAATTTGATCAAAACTCAATAATTAAAATGAACTGTTACAAAACTCAACTTTTCAACAGATGATGTTTTATTTTCAGATGTGTGCTTAGGCAAATTCTGAGGTCATTCGGACCAGCTGATATTGAGAGCAGAGCCATTTCTTTGTTAAATGCAAGATCCATATTACTTTCCTTATATCTGAATTTAAATGGTAACTTTTATCCATGCAATTTCTCAAAATGTAGTATTTTATAATTTAGCTATAGAATAATTATTTTTTTTCAACTTTAATAATATATGTATGTATGTAAATGAGGCAATAGCACTTCTTTTAATGAAACCTCAGTTAGAGACTGCACTGGGACACGAAGTGTTAATTGATGAGCTCCAGCATCAATTCTCCCTCTGTTTCCCGCCCTCTCTCTACTTTCTCTCCCATGTTCACATTTTCTTTCCTTCTAACTAACATTGAAAGGACACGCTTATAAAATAACACACGACCGTGAGTGATATTTTGAAATGTTTGTAAAGTAGAAATGGCATAAATATTGCTTTAAAAATACTTTTTCAAATTACACTTGATCAACTTTGAGAGTTGCTAGCTAACATTAGAAATGTTAGCTTTCTTGTTGCTTTGGGTTTTGTGCTTTTATATCGATGTTCGATCAAATTTGTATTAAAACGGGTATGATATCCATGTGAGAATTATGTTTAAAACGTTTACATTTGATATTCTCAGTTTGAACATGTCGATTGCTAAGTCATAGCTAACTTTAATGAAGTTCGATAGTTTATTGTTAATAATGATAAAAACGTATTTATCTGAACATGTGTGAATTAATACATTGATTTTATATCAAATAATATTACAGTTTACGTATTAAGGTGTGCTATATTAGACAAGCCGTTAGCATATTCAGTTAGCAACACCGGCTCAAGTTGGCTTCTTACTAGAATTTTTCGCTTGGGGAATCAGATTGTTCCTTAAAATCCACATGTTTGCGAGATACATTTAAATATTAAGCTTCATTATAATGTGTTTGAGCTATATTTGAACGTGTACAGTTAGCAATACGAATCTGAAGCCGACTTTGATCAGTTTGTACGGTAAAATCCACAGGTTTGCCAGATATATTTAAATATGAATGTTTTAGGCATATTTTAACGTATACTTAAAACATATGCTCAAATGAGTATGATACAGTGCGTTTCTTAGCACACCCAACACTAGATACTGGGCAAATACAATATATTGGCAAAAGTATTGGGACAGCCGTTTTTTTCAGGGTTTGGGCCCCTTACTACCAGTGCAGAGCAATTTTAATGCTTCAGCAAACCAAGGTATTTTGCCCATGATTCCAACATTTTGGATACTGTGTGGGGAAAAATATTTTCTATTTCAGCATGACTCGTCCAACATATTTTGGGATGAACTGGAACGGAGATTGCGAGCCAGGCCTTCTCATCCACCATCAGTGTCTGACCTCATAATTTCTCTACAGAATGAATGGGTACAAATTCCCACAGAAACTCCAGAAGCTTGTGGAAAAATTTCAAGAAGCACGAAGGATGTTGTAGCTTCAAAGGGAAACTCATTTTTTTATTTTCAGTCTGTATTTGGTGTGGTTGTCTGGTATCCCAATAACTTTGTCCATATAGTGTGTTCAAATTGGTGTGCTACAGTGCGTTGTTGGAAACCCTCTGTACTAGAGAATACATAAATATATGAAAAGTAAAAAAAAAAAGTTAAATTTTCTTGCCTTTTCATTTCAGCAAACATCACTTTGATCAGATATGGATGACTGGGAAGAAGAGCAGGTAGAGTATGGATGGAATGTATTCAAACTTAAAGTAGTTAAACATGCAGAGGCTGTGGCTAGATGCCTCTGGCATTGAGACATGGGAAGTTGTGTAATGTGTGGGGAGCAAAGCATAATTAATGAAATACTAACCAATGCTTTTGAAGCAGTTTTCTATGTGGATTGTTTTAGATATGCGTTTTTATTTCTAAATAATTAAAACAGTTGTCTTTTATGCATCACACTGCGGATCAGCCAAGTTTTGTTTCTGAATAGTCTATATTTAACCTGAAGCTATGAGGTTAAAAAGTAAATGTCAACCAAAATATATTTTGGTCATCTTTTCCATTGCCCTATGCCTAAAACAACAAAGATGTGTTTGCTGATTGAAAATGTATGTGGATTATATAAACTTAAAATACTTGGAAACATCTAGCTTGTGTGGTGTTCCTGTGGTGCTGTGTGCAAAATTGACATTGGTTTAATTTAGTCATTCTTACAGCTGATGTTGGAGCTTAAGGTTCTTACTATGGCTAGTTTATAAAGTAATCTTATCTTGTTAACTTTGTAAATTATTTTGAGGATTTAAAGATTAGTTTTGTGTGTCTCTATTTGGTTTCACCCACAGAGCCCTGTTGTGAGCAACTCAAGTTTTGGTAAATCCATTTCACTAAACTTGAATATAAAACTGAACCCAATATTGTTCATATTGCTAAACAAATTCCGTCTTTAAAGTTGTCTGTTTGTTGTATCTTTTTTCATGGTTATTCTAATACATTTAGCTTTTATGTTGATATTAAAAATGCCCACCTTCATAAGACATATATAGATATATAGCTGCTGTATGCAGCTGTGTGCTCATTGTTAATGTCCCTGCTGCAATTCAGGGATAAATGTGAATGAAAAGTAACTTTTAAATTGTTTTAACTAGAAAAATCCGGGAGCTCGTGGACAAGTGGGGACCAGCAAAACAGTTTCAGCATCAATGGTACAGACTAATAAGTAATGAAATCATTAAACCAAGCAAAGATTGTTGTTAAAATGTGTATTTTTCAGATAAACTTTGATGAAGGTCTGGAAAACTATTTTGGGTTGTAGGCAATGAGGGAAAATCTGGGAAAAGTGGCAGTGGAGAATTTGGACTTCGAGGTGGAAGCAGAGGTAAGCGAGATGGTGTTGTGAAGATTGCTGAACAAAATGTGTGACTGTATGTTTCAGAATATATAGTGAAACCATCCAAAAATGTTTTCAACTTCAGGTCGGGGCTTTAGGGGAGGTGGCAGAGGTTTTAAAAGATTCGGTTCAGGTGAAATTTCCCCAAGCAGCGTTTTTTTTTTTTGTTTCGCATATTTGTTCATGCAAGTAACAGTGTTGCATTGTATGTTTGTACAGGGGGTGATGAAAATGGCAATGATGAAGGTATGCCCTGTTTCTATAACTATACATGCAGCTTTCTTCTGCATCTGACTGATGTGCTTATAGTGTCCAGTGTTGTCTTGTAGATAATGGAGGCAACTCCTGGAAAAGTTCTGGTAGAGATTCCAGTGGGTTCGGTGAAAGACGTGGCAGAGGCAAGTTTTCGAACAGAAGACTTTATACTATGTCTGGACTTAATGCTGACACTGACTGCTTCCTTTAAACATTATAGGGCGAGGAGGAGGCGGCGGCAGAGGAAGATTTAGGAGTTCATTTAATTCTGGTAAAAAAAATATATATATTAATTTAATTGTTTGTTTTTTTTTATAAATTGTAAAATATATCATTATTCCCCCCCCTCCCCTTTTTTTTTTTTTTTTTGCAGAGGATGATGAAAATGGCAATGAGGGTAAAGGGCTCCCCTGCTCTGACAAAATACTTAGAAATTAGTTTTGTGTGTTGTCTTAAAATTGTATTCTAAGACTACACAATTGTATTGCAGGTTTCAAAAGTGGTTTTGGAAGCAGAGGCGGCCGTGGAGATTTCAGACAAGGTTAGTTTATGGCTTATACAGGCTATTGAAAAGTTTTTAAGGTTGTATACATTTTATTAAAATGATCTTTAGACCATAAATCCTTACATGTAAAATCATCTTGAGGCAGAGATATGCAACACTGAAATGCTAGTTGATGTAATACAATATCTTTGTTCATGATTTAGTATTTTTATTGTTTGTCTTAAGTTTTTCCCCGACTTTCCCTTTCACTTTATGGTTGGTTAACAAGTACACAATTCTTTCTTTTATTTGGTCTACAAATGGGTCCATGACCATCTCAATATTGTCCCTTTAAAATCTAAAGATTACACACAAAGGACTATTTTACCAGAATTCTTTGTTTGTTTTTAGATGGAAACAGAGATGGAGAAGGTGGACGAAGCTCTGGTGGGCAACGTTTTGGTAGAGGAGGTGATTATCTTGAAGCCTTGCATTCTTTGGCTGAGTGAAATTTGAGTATGAATGACAAGCTGCTGTATATTTTGTGCTGCATGGTTGTATTGTGATGACATTGCTTATTTATTTCAGGGTACAGAGGGGGGGATGAGGTGGTCTTTTCCAAGGGTAAGTTAATTTGCCCTCTAGAAGGTATATTGGTACAGCAGTGGGTTTAGTGGGTGTAACAGTTGCTTTGTTACTATTTTTCTTACCTTTCATTGATCAGGGCCAGTAACAGATAAAGAGGAGAAAGGAGATGATGTTAATGCAGGTAAGCTTTACCCCACTCTGTTGGTACTTAAAAGACAGTTGCATCTAGCAAACTCATTGTAAGACAAACCTATATCTAAAACTGCTGTTTTCTTACCCTTTTTGTCTCATAATTAAAGGGCCCAAGGTCGTTTATGTACCTCCTCCACCACCAGAGGAAGAGAGCTCTATTTTTGCCCACTATGACACTGGCATAAACTTCAACAAGTATGATGACATCCTTGTGGATGTTAGTGGAAGCAACTCTCCAAAGGCCATCCTGGTATGTGGTATGGGGTTTGTTCACCAGTCTCTTGTTTTCGGGTGGTGAATTGCGTATTACCTCAGTACTGTTTTTATTGTATTCCTTCTAGACATTTCAGGAAGCAGGTCTTTGTGAGTCACTGAGTAGAAATGTCACCAAGTCAGGTTATGTGAAGCCCACACCTGTTCAGAAACATGGTATACCCATAATATCTGCCGGAAGAGATCTCATGGCTTGTGCTCAGACTGGATCTGGGAAAACGGTAAGCAAAATGCGTGGTTAATGTCCAGCATATTTTAATGGCTGACATGCTTCAGTTCTCCACTCCTTAATGTGATGATCTAAATCATTTCCACACCCTGAAGTAGGAACATAGATGACTCAATAACAGACTGTGACCAGAGTAATTCATTTTAAGATTAAACTGATATATACTGGAAAATAAAAAGCATGCTCTGACCATTAAAAGCTCCTCGTCAAAACACTACTCACAAAAAGCTAGGGCTATTTGGCTTACGGTTGAAATTTATGGATATAATAAGTAGTTCACACTACAGTGATGTATCATGGAATTGAGGTTATGGGTTACAGAGTTATAAGCTTCTATATGGCGACTGGTCCAATAACAGGGTTGCCGCAGGGTTGTGAAAGGTAGTAAGCGGGACCTCTTTGGTTGACAGCACTTTTAGCTGCAGTGGCTGCTAGTCTTTTAAACAGGGGTTCCGCCTTTTAGACAGCTCCTCCAATCATCAACCAGCAGTCCAGTGTCCTCGTCCACCCACTACTCCATAGTAGTGGACCCCGTCTTATTTTAGACATACTAATATCACCTAGTATCCCCTTGTCTTCATGCTTTTATTTGTTTACAAATTTACAGCTGGAAATGGGGAAATGAAGTGTGCGAAATACAGGAGGAGGGGTCTACCGATTAACCCATGAGACCCCGTGAAAGCTTTAAAAGCAAATGTTAAGGGAGTCTCAAATTATGTTAAACTTGTCACTGCTGATCACTAAAGCGTTTTTAAGCTCACCGTGTAAAATATAAAAATAAAAAAAAAACAACAAAAAAATATATAATATAAATAAAATTTTGCCGAGCGGAGCCAGAAAAACCTGTGACTAAGTAAGTTAGCCACGTGCACGGCAAACAGGAGAAAGAAGGCTGAGATTGAGAACGAAGTCATACTAATAATGGCTAGACGAAGCTGCAGAGTGTATCACAAGCAAGCTTTGGGTTCATCACATCCAAAAAGTTCATACTTAGAAATGAAGTAGCAGCACAGTGGACCACTTGCCACCGAACAGATTGTGTGTGGGTGTGTGAGAACACACGCCATGGGGCTTTCTTTAAACTGGAGTCTGCTTTCAGTTAGCTGTGTTTATTTTTTCAAAAATGTATCTGTCTGATCGTATTTGCTGTAGACAGATGGTCAAGTTACGTCATGTTCGGTCACACAGGCTCTCATTTGCACTGATTGTGTGCCGATATTTGCCTGATATTTATTCAGTCAATTGCTCTTGTAAGTGCGCCAGATTGGTACCAGTTGTTGTCTCTGTCTGCATTGTAATGCACAACTTTTGCTTCTCCTTAAAATAAAACAGCCTACATCCATACAAACTTAGTCAATGCAACCTCCTATGTCAGTGTTGCTTTTACTATAGGATATCGTATTATATAAATACCACTGGCTACCACCATTCTCACTCCATGGACACTTGAGTCCATACTGTAAGTCATTGCCACAAGTTGCTTCTTGTGGTGAATTCAGTTGCTCCTTTAATTCACTGCTTTAGTCTTTGTGGTTAAGAATGTGTGTCTGTCCTGGTGTTTTTTTCTGACATGACACACTCTATTCATTTTTATTAATGTTTATTACTGTTCCTATGTATCATTTTTTTTAAAGAAGTGTCAAGTTGACCATATTAGGTTGGGACTAAGGGATATGGTTAGGAAAACCCAAGGGCTAGGTTTAAGGTAAGGATAAATTGACACAAAAATGGATTCTCATGTCACATTGGTAGTAAAAAATATTATTATAGTAAATTTGACTAGGATTCCTGTATAAACCTTGCATAAGTTTTGTATGGGAATCAAGTCTGGGCAAAATGTAGAGGCCACTCCATTAGAGGTAACCCTGACTCCAGCAGTTGTTTCCTAATGATGCAACCTGACATGCTGGAGCATTGTCATCCATGAATGGTCCTTTATGCAGCGTTAATGCTCCCTGGCTCATGTAAGATGATGACAGCTGTATCTGGTTATGTGTTAAGGGACCCTTGCAGGTCGTGTAGCCTGCAGGCCACGCTGATGTGACACTTGGGTGCCTCTTGTCCCTTAAATGTACCTGGAATTGAGTGGCATTCATCATCTGGTACCACAGGGCACTGTTTACAATCAGTGGGATGTGTCCGCTTCTTCGCCTTTCTGTATCTCTGTTGCAACCTGCTGACACTAAGCTCAGTGGCCACTTCCGTCTGAGAGCATCCTGTTATAAGCCATGCAATAATGAGATACTGTTGTTCAATTGTTGGGTGTCATCTTGGTGTCAGAATGTCAGAATGTGAACAGCGTGATGAGTGTGTAGCTACAAAACATAGGCATCCTCTTATTCCCGGGCGGAATTGTAGAATCGTCTGCTATTTTGAGCTGCCTAAAGTGATGCGACAACTGTGAATGCGAGATGTGCTGAGGTACGGCTGACTTCGGTACCAATACGGTACACCCACCACCAACAACAAAAAACGTTCTTTCTGCACGAAAGTGTCCATGCATTCAGCGTTGAGAAAGTTGGCAACCCTAACCCATACTTACATTTCACCTGAAAGTCAAATGTCCATCATTTGTGAGGACCGGTTCCAATTCTTACTCCCATCATTTAATCTAAAGGTTTAATGTATAATGAGATGAAGATGAAATTATAATGTGTAGCTCATTCTTTCACGGCTCAGTTAACAGCTTAATTTTGAAATGATTTACTTTAGTGG
Organism: Ladigesia roloffi; assembly: GCA_037577295.1. Taxonomy (NCBI): domain Eukaryota; kingdom Metazoa; phylum Chordata; class Actinopteri; order Characiformes; family Alestidae; genus Ladigesia; species Ladigesia roloffi. The sequence goes on along the minus strand of JBBKCR010000034.1, from coordinate 3,859,993 downwards.
TGTTATGTCTTAGGCATCACTCTGAGGGGTTTAAACATTCAACTGTGGATTTGTGAGCCAATTTAAATTCCCCCTTCCTTCCCTTCTCTTCCCTCCCTTTTCCCCTTCTCTCCTTTAGGCTGCCTTTCTCCTTCCCATTCTCCAAACACTTATGGCTGAAGGTGTGGCGGCCAGCAAGTTCAGTGAAGTGCAAGAGCCTGAGGCAATCATTGTGGCCCCTACCAGAGAACTCATCAATCAGATTTATCTGGAGGCTCGAAAGTTTGCTTATGGGTACAGCACAAAACTTCACGAACACACAATAACAGAGGAGTTGTTAATTGATTAAGTCTCAATATTGTTTGTGTAAAATTTTTAGTCCTTTGATGCAGGCATGGATATGTAGGTTCTCAAACCTATTTAACCTATTGTCATGACAACAACGACTAGGGTTGATGAATGTCACATGGTTAAAAGACAACTGGAAATCTGTTGTAGGACTTGTGTTCGCCCTGTTGTGGTTTATGGAGGTATAAGCACAGGCTACACTATTCGAGAGGTCTTAAAGGGCTGTAACGTACTGTGTGGGACCCCAGGACGATTGCTGGACATTATTGGCCGTGGAAAGGTAGTGTAGTTTTATACAGTTGTTCTTTGCTACCTTCTGCTGCTTGCTCCCATCCATTTACAACAAGATAATCAGTGTTAGTCACTTCACCTGTTATGATTTTTAATGTTTGGGTGATCAGTGTTAGCAGATATTTGATTCTATGGATTGTCAAGTGACTGTCAATTTTAGGCACCTCCCCTGAACTGTTAAAAGTGAACTGTTTGGAACTTTACTGGATGTATGCAGATGTCTATCTGTTGTTGTTGGCCAGGTTGAACTAAGTAAACTTCGTTATTTGGTGCTGGATGAGGCTGACCGGATGCTTGATATGGGCTTTGAGCAGGACATGCGTAAGCTAGTGGGATTTCCAGGCATGCCAGCTAAGGAAGAAAGACAAACACTCATGTTCAGTGCCACATATCCAGAAGATATTCAGAGGTAAGTTTTTGAATTTGTTTGGCTCTACTTTACTAGTTATGGATGCTTAAAACTTGGTTAATATTTCATGATCTAATGGTAAAATGGACAACACTAAGTGTAGTCATTATAGACCGTATTGAGTATATTTGTCTTAGAGCTTCATACTTAAGACCTGACTAGATAAATTGGCTTATCAGTTGAGTCAAGTATGTTAGAGCAGGGAAACACATTAGTGCATGGAATTGCAGGTTCTTGGATGAGCCTAAATGTTTGTTTGTAATTTTTTTTGCTAGGCTTGCAGCTGAATTCTTAAAGGTAGACTATCTGTTCCTTGCTGTTGGAGTGGTCGGAGGAGCATGTAGTGATGTGGAGCAGCAAATTTTACAGGTGGATCAGTATTCAAAGAGGGAGCATCTACTGGATTTGCTCAAGACAACAGGTGCTAAGAGTGTATTTGCACATGTAAACCTTTTTAAAGTGTGTTAGTCACAGTGCAGTTCCTAATTCTGTTTACTCAGAATTCCCTTGTAATTGTCATTTATACCAGTTTGTCCTATAGATATTTTGAGCCCATTTCTTATGAAGCGGTCCTCTCCCAAGTGTGATCCTGAATCGAGAAGTTACTTAAGTGTTCCAAAAAAAGATTTACAAGTCTATGCATAATGGTGAAAATGTTAATCTGCAGTTGGGTCTTGTGAAAGATTAATGCTTTTGTAATTGCTACCACAGAGAAAGAGCGAACAATGGTTTTTGTCGAAACCAAGAGAAGTGCGGATTTCATCGCAACATTTCTATGCCAGGAGAAGATATCAACCACAAGCATCCATGGGTAGGTTAATTTAGTGTATTAACAAATTTGATGATTAAACAAGGGATGAAGATTTATAGCTGTGAAACAGCACTCTACCATGTGAACTCTGTTGGTGGGTGGTCAGAAAACGGTATTAATCTGGTGTCATGCCCTTAGGATTTTCTTCAACAATTGCTGTATTTCAGCAGAGTTTAGTTTTCCAAAAACATTAAAAGCCATTTCTTTTTGCTCTATACTGTTTATACAGTGGTAACGTGTGAGTGTGTGTACTAAATTATTCAATCTTCTTTTTTGGACTTCATTTGCCGAAAAGGGGTACGTCCATACAGTTTCCAAGTTGCATCTTGGTCAACTTGTTTGTCAAATAAAAAGCAAATTTAGTCTTCATGTTGGAACGGAGGTATTTTAGGTCATAATAGCCTTCTAATTGGGTAAGGCTGCTATGAAATAGGGTGAATACCCTTAATGATTTGTTATTTCCTTTTCTTTTTTTCCCCCCGCAGTGACCGGGAACAACGAGAGCGAGAGAAAGCTCTAAGCGATTTCCGTACAGGCCAGTGTCCTGTGTTGGTGGCCACTTCTGTTGCTGCTAGAGGATTGGATATAGAAAACGTACAGCACGTTGTGAACTTTGACCTTCCCAACAACATTGAGGAGTATGTCCATCGGATCGGGAGAACAGGCCGTTGTGGAAACACAGGAAGAGCCGTGTCTTTCTTTAATCCTGTGAATGATACTCCTCTGGCTCGTTCTCTGGTCAAAGTCCTCACAGGGGTTTGTGATTTTGTTTAACAGAATACCACATTTTTCTGCAGGACATCCATACACTAGTAAAAGTTCAGGCTATTTCAAAACACTGTCAAATGATTATCTTACCAGGCCCAGCAAGAGGTCCCATCATGGCTGGAGGAAATTGCATTTGGTGCACATGGCACAACAGGATTTAACCCACATGGGAAGGTGTTTGCCTCAACAGACTCTCGCAAGGTCAATGTTCCTTCCTCTGCATTTATACGTTCCTTATTATATTTCTAACAACTAAAAATCATTTTTAAATGCAAGATATCGTGAACATTTGTTGGCCCCCAAAAAACAACTTGGCATTGTACCACTCACTGTTGTGTGTAGATAACCAGAAGTTAGCATTATTGTCTAGGCCCATTTGCTAATATATTTAGGGTCGGGCGCAGGGTCTTTCTGTGTGGAGTTTGCATGTTCTCCCCGTGACTGCGTGGGTTTCCTCCGGGAACTCCG
>JBBKCR010000034.1:3839684-3853061 GCA_037577295.1 Ladigesia roloffi | reverse complement strand
TATATATAAACACACATGAGATTTCAATCCAGACTGCTATGAAATACATAGTAGCAAATCAGACAAATTGTAAAATATGTCTGTGTCTGTGTATGTGTGTGTCTTAAAGGCACAGAAACACCAGTTTGATTCTAGTATATTAAGATAGTTTGGAAAATGGTTCGCTTTAATTTTAAATAAAATCATTTTAATACAAGATGTATTTAGAACATGGCTTCTTGACTAATGAGATTTTGGAGCATGTGTGTTGGTCCATTTATCATCAAGTGTTCACATTAATTAGGTTGTAGAGGCCTGAACGCTCCTCAGACTCTCACTGCAGCTCAGTGGGCTCAGGGAGAAAACTAAAAGCTCTGTTGTCTGTGCACGGCCAAGTTGTTGCTCTCACACTGCCGATTTTGTATATTTATAAATTTCCACTGAAACTTGGTGGTGTAGGAGTTTGCATGCTTCTGTGGTTAGAGATTTCGCCAGAGAGAAACTGGCAGAGAAAACACAGAGGGGAAGAGAAGCTGAGGGAGATCATATCTCAGCTGCTTCTTCACGTGTTCAAACTGTTATCTGGAGATAAATCCTTTTTGTCTGTTTTTAGACTTCGTGTTATTTCTTTCTTTCTTATATGATGTTGATGACAGAGGTTGATATGGGACACAAGTGGCGTGGACAAAGAGGTCATGGATTTGAATCCTACCGTCCTACCACCACTGGGTTCCTCAGCAAGACCCTTAACACCAAGTAACTCCAGGGAAACCGCTTTGGAAAGAAGCATCTGCTAAATGCCATAAATGTAAATAAAGCAGTTTGTAGAAGAGCTGATGGTCAAAAGTCAGTGTCAGTCAATGTCAATCCGTCAGTTTAGGTCTGACAGAAGTGAGGCAAATTTGAAAAATGATGTTCCAAGAGGAGAAATTCTGTCAAAATCAATAAAGTTTGTGGTTCTCGTAGGAACAGGACACAATTTATTGTAATTGCCGTGTAGATACAATTTGGCAAAAACAAATTGTGGTGATTCACACTCATCCATGTAGAATGCAAATAAAAGTAAAAGTAAAATTACTTAAATCAGATCATTTATAATGTGATTGATTATATTTATAGTTAATCACATGTGTTGGTGTGTGTGTATGTGTGTGTCTGAGTGTTTGTAAATAACTGTGATGTAAATTGAATGCGCATGTAAGAAACAAGACTTTTACTGAGGGACATCTGCCAGTGAGCGCTATAACACAGTGGAGGTGCCGTAAATGAGAACAGTCAGTTGTTGGGAACTTTAGAAGTAGATGATAAAGGTGAAGGAGGTGATAAGCAAGCGGACATCCGCATCACTTTTGGATGATGTGAATGATATGATGTGAAGCTGCTCAAGCGGTAACTGCCTAACACACACACACACAGACTCACGCAGACATAAATATATCATACCGTTCATCCACATCAAGAGCCTGCAGGTTGGTCTCAGGAACGCGTGCAAGCTCATAGATGATGTCGCTGTAGCCTGCAGCTGCAGCGATGTGAACACAGGTCTTTCCATTTTCGTCATCGTAGTTGATGACCGAAGAGCCGAGTTGATGGTCAAGAATCAACGAGCACATGAATCTGCTTCCACTCTGGGAGTAAATAAAAATGCCATTTTAGTTACACTTTTATGCCTTAAACATTATGAAATGTGACCATAACTGGCCAACATGGGTACAAAAAAGTACTGGCCCATACTCACCAAGACATATTATATTGATCAATAATTGTTTCACAAATAAAAATACTATGATTGCCAAAAAAGCTCATTATTAATAAATGTATTTCTAATAATTAAGCATGTCCCTATTTAGATAAAATGCCAATACCTAGAAATGCTATTTTTATTTGTAATAATAATGATTTGTTAATCCTATAAACAAAATTTTACCAGATAACAGGAAGGATTCAGAGCAATTATGTGCAAATGTTTGGAGAAAATTATATTTGAAACTTGTTTAGCTTTAGCTTTAAATGCTAATATTACAATATATACAATATTATTACAGTGTATGGCTATGTGTTTTCTTAAGCATTGCTAGACCTCTCCTTATGAAAATCCACAATTACACTGTAGTCCTCTTCAAATACATCACATCCCTGGTTCTCCTAAACTGATACTTCAATTAATTTAATCAGTTGAGCTGTTGGAATTTAACAAATCCATGCTGAAATCAAATCTGAAACCAAACCCGTGTTAGCTCAAAACAATTTTACAAAGAAAACAAGTATTATTTAATGCAGTATAGTTTGTTTGCATTTATTCTAATTGTGTATTTGCTGGCAGGAATTCTGCTGAGATAAACTAAACCAGAGTCGCAGACCTTCTACACACATACAGAGAGACCGAATGAGAGAGAGAAACGTCCACAGTGAGGTGACTTTGTGAACTGAAACCAAAAACTGTTGCTCAGCAGGCGACAATTTGGTTACCAGTGTACACCACGGCTCTGAGAATGTAGCTCTGTGTGTAGTGACCGAAAGTGCAGACTAGATGTGCTTGAGCAAAATTATTGTGAGTGAGATTAAATGTGTTTGAGCCATCTAATTCCAGTCAGAGTAAAATGTTCTCAAATCAATGTACAAACTTCCAAGCAGACCACGTTTCAGTGCACACATTGCATAACTCATGTCTGAAGGCAGAAAAAAGAAATTTTGTGAAGAGCAGAGTAAAGAACACTTTATCAACTTGGACATGGAAATTCTTGAGAAAAAGAGAGGTCTGTTACACTACACAGGAAGTTAGAACAATAGAAATATCACATTTATTCTCATTGCACAAACACAGTTATGCAATTTCACTGATGTGCTGAAACAGGCTGAGAGGAAATGATGAGACAAGAATGCACATTTTGGATATTTTCTTTGGACACCCAAAACAACTAAACAATATCTGTCACTGTTAATTAAGAAGGTTTATTGACTGTTAATTTCTAAGGGACCAGTGACAGCAATAGCATTCTGTTACATTCAGCAATATGTTGTTGAAATTCCCAATAATTTTTATTGGCTTGTGGTAGCATTTAAATATATTTGTTGCTATTGCCATTGGAGGCAAAATCAAAATATAGAAAATAAAGAAAACCCCAAAACCAGAATGTAGGAACCGAGCACGAATAGTATCACATCCATGTTATCAGCTCACTCTGAGGTCTGAGCAAACTGACTGAGAGCAGGGTGTCTCATGTGTTCACTTAGTAATGAGCAAAAGCTTACTGTGCACTACTAACAGACTGAAGCAGGCCTCAGTGGGATACCCCCCCCCCCGAATCCCAAACAGACAAATATTTAAGGGGTTTCATTAATTAGCACAAAACATTCAAAGTTCATAAATACTGTTCTGTATAATAATTATATTTTTGGCTCAAGAAACACTTCGAAATGATTTCTAAAGACTCTTATTGATAAGACATGCTATGAACAACCCGATCAGGATCCATTTATTCACTATATCCAAGTTTTTTTATTTATTGTTTGATATCAGGAAAAAAGAACAAGCCTAGTGGAAAAAATGAAGAAGTATACTGTTTTAATTCCTACTTTATTTTATTCCAAATTCAGCACAGTTTACCCAAACACAAAAGCAATGAAAATAGTAATGTATTTCATTGGATATAGACGCATTTTTCAAATGATTCAGCTTCCTCAATCTCATTTTATTGGTCATTTTAGGTCATTTTTTTTAGGTCATTTCAGGGTCATGTGAAAATTCAGCCAGCCATTATAAGGTAAAAGGTTACATGTTTTACCTGCACTGCCCAGTGAAGTGCTGTCTTAAAGTCTTTGTCCACTAGTGTGGGGTCTGCACCTTTCTGCAGCAGGGCCTGCACATGCTCTGGACGGTTGTGGAAGGACGCCCAGTGAAGAGCGGTCATTCCCTGCCGAGAGAAAACCAGTAATACAACTTAATAGCACTGCATTAGAATTGAATTGTTTTACAGTTTGGTAGATTTCAGAAACATAACCGATTCTATGTCAATGCATTATACAATATAAATAGTTATGTAAATGGAATTGTTTTGAACTTACAAACATCAACAAAGCCTACAGCACAAAACACTCAAAGTTTCATAACTACCGTTCTGTATAATAATATTTCTGGCACCAGGAACACATTTAAATTATTTCTAAGGACTCTTAATGATAAGGCATGCCAACCCAATAATGATCAGTTTAATAACTTTTTTTGGAATTTATGGTTTAAAATCGACACAGCCTACATCAGTTTACCCTCACAATGAAGTTGTAAGGAGAGTTTTCATCTAGACTACTTCTTGAATGAGGAAAGTTGGAGCCAATAGGACATTTACATATGTCAGTCTTAAAGGTACAGTAATGAAAATAATGTGAAAATTGAGTCATGGACATCAAATGTAAAAAAATACTTTTGTTTTTGCCCCTGAAACTGCATTAAGCAAAATATAAAAATCTGTAAGAAATAAATGTACATTTGTAGGATGCTGTTCACCAGTGTTGTTGAACTGAACATCATTTAATCTGAGATACACTCATTGTATACTTATTCACTACAAAGGTTAGTTACCTGCTTACCTACCTAAAAGTACACACTATTAGTTCACTGTAGTGAATGTGACAACTGCTGACATATACAGTGCGGGTTATATTTAGCTAGAGTGTTCCTTTATTTATGGCACCAACTTGTCATCACTATATAGCCACATAAAACAGGTGAGGGGAGCAGAACCAATACCTACCTAGAGAATCAGGTGAAACCTTAAACTTAATATGTTCAAGCATGTCATTGCCTTTTGAAACAATTTTTATATTTACAAAATAGTAGCTTTTCATGAGAGGAAAAAAACATTTTTAACTTAAAATAGTTCCCGAATAACTTTTCTGTTTTTCTGTTGATTCATTCATCATGAATGTTGCGCACTAAATAAAAGAAAATGTCATTTTCAAAAAATATATATAAAATAGAAGCAAGATTTGATTTGTGACAGCACTGATATGCAGCATCCATATCAATTTGGACTGTGTAATTGGACTCAATGTAAAACTGCACTGAAAAGCTTTCATTTACAGTTAAGATTCAATCTGAAACAACCTGTGGAGAGAAAACACACCCGCAGCACATTATAAGCATAAAATACATTCTGCCAAATATTAAAATTACAGCTCAGCATGATCCTACCAGTCTGTTTTTCAAAGATTTTTAAATGTCATCATGTCTGAAATGATAGCCAAGGGTGAGTCATAGCTGCAGCTTCAAGTAACGAGAGCAAATAAAACTCGGCCATGAGTACGAATCACACAAGTTGCTTCTTTCCTTTTAGCCTTATGAATCATAAGGCGTGATGATATGACTCTGTTTGTTCTAAAAATGTTCAGACAAGAAGATATTTCTGTTTCTGCTGAAGGCACTTGGCCTAAGCTTTTTGGGCAAATAGACTCTTACCTCATTGTCTTGATGATTTATTTCACACAGTGCTGATTGTTGCAGTAATACAGCCATGAGTCTATGAACAACAACAACATGCAGGATACCATTATATCATACTGTAAGGAGCACACAGAGTAATCATCCACTAAGCATTAAAGTTTATAATTTGTTCTTATTATTCAGGAGACCCCAGACAAAACAGGTTTTTGCTGTTTTGGACTATGCGTAGGTCCAGAATAGACGATTCTTCCTGAATGTAATCACACTGTATATTTAGCATCACATCTTATTCAGCCGAAATGGACTCCAATCTGCTCTGTTCAAAACAACCATTACAGTAAGTCTAATTAATAATGCTCTTTCACAGGCTCCCTGACTTGAGAATGCTAATTGAAAAACAATGTTCACTGTGAGTGTCTAGAGACTACAGTCCTCATTATCATCAGCATCAGTGAAGTGGAAAGTGCCTGCCAGATGGACAGAGAGAAACAAGAAGCCCCACTGAAGCATCTCTATTGTTGTTCTTACAGGAAGATACGAAAGGCAGTGGTGCAGATTACAGTCAGGGGCTGTACGTCCTCCCCCCCACTCTCAGGCAGGAAAAGTGCAGCTACCCTCCCATCCGGAGCAAAGGTCTACGGTTGCTATAGGGACTTCGGCAGCCATGGTTGAAAGTGGCCTTACCAGGAGAGGAAGTGAACTCGTCAGACAGGGTTCATTACTTTAAAGCCAGCGTTGCCTAAACACAGCAGACTTGCAGCCCTGCAGGCAGTTGACCACTTTCTGTTCCTCCTAATTTATATATTACTCAGAGTAAAAGTTAAAAGTTCCTTTTTTATTTCAAGAAGTTCCTTAATTTATTGTAATATTTATAAAATTGACGATCAAGCACCCAGAGAACTGTAACTGTAAGTCTTGTGTGGAGTAAGACTATACAGAATGTTCCTGTATTTGTTGGATTTTCGAATGTGAATTTGAATGTGAACTTAAATAACAAAGCACTTTAGATGCAACATCCTTGTGGATCAACCATGTTCAAATCTATCAACCTTTCTATCTACCTTTTTTTAAATGTTAAAAATTGAAAGTGTTAAAAATCTGTATTGTTGTTCTAATCTGTATACATTTCGGATTGAGCCATTACAATGTTGACAAAGTCATTAAAAGTGGTTTGGGGTGACAGGAACCAGATGTCCAAATCATTTTCTGCCCATTCTTCAAAAAAGCTGCAATCCAAAACAGTTCCAAAATATTGCTTTGTACCCCAGGCATTGTTTTTTTAATGGATTTATATTAAGATTTTGACCTAGAAATTTGAATGTCATGTAAATGGAGGATGAGGGGAACAGCAGGGGGATTTCTTTCTCTGTCTCTCTCTGACTCTCATATGCTATAAAATACAAATATTGTTGTACATATTTAACCTGTTCATCACAATCAGGCACATTTCACCCCTGGTTAATTTTTAATCATGAATTCAGTTAGGCTTTTTAGTGTATCTTATACTGTATAAAAATGCCTTAGGCTTTAGGTGGTAAAACTACACACACACGTCCTCTTGTGGTTTATTGCTCTATTCTAGGGCCTTCCTTAGAGCCACATCATACAAGGGTGTTCAAAACAAAACTCAAAAGTGAAACAGTTTATTACAGACATATCATTTGTACTGTACTATTGAATCATGCATGACTAGGAAAATCAGATTTGTTATTTTGGTACCTGAGGTCAACCTCAGCAGTAGCAGCATGAAGAGGTAAGCGCCCGTTCTTATCTGGAATGTTCTGTTTGGCTCCATTTCGTAGTAAACAAACACAGCCTTCCAGCCAGCCCTTTCAAAGATAACACACAAGGTCATATCAGCAAAGCCACTACAGCGTCCTGAAAATGTCAATGTAGACACACAATGTGACCATTTTATTTGATTCAGGTTTTGTGAGGCTACAGTCTGGAAGTAAGTGGTGACCAGTTCTGTTTAGCCAATTTGAGATTTGTTCTTTCCTGAATAGTTTGATAATTATAATACTATTGAAATACAAGAATAATAAAAAAAAGTTGTGAATGATGATAGCACAGCTACACATACATACTGTCATGTGTTCTCTGTGTTACTGACAGGCCGGGAAATTAATAATAATACAGGTGTAATTTATATGTCCATAATAATACATGAAATGTGTAAATAAATATTTTTTATTCCTCACTGTAGGCTATTTTCTTTCTTTACTCATTTTAGACTTTCACATTTAATGATTTACATTGATTTCTCTGTGAATCTACATGGATTTAGTACCTGAGAAGTTTTTGCCTTGGCTACATAGAGACTTCAGAATGCATGGTAAAATTTTTTAAAGCCTTTGGAGGCAGGCTGTATGTATGTATGAGTAAAAACACTAAAATACCAAATAAAATGAAATACTAAACAAAAAACAGACAAAAACCGCTGAAAGAACCATAAAGGGACCAAGAAAGCTAAGAAAAACATTCATACCACAGTGTAAGCAACACAGAATATGCGACGTAGACTAGTCAAACACACTGAGATGCAAATGTATTTTTTTCACAAAACAAGACTATAAATGCCTGGAAAAAGAAGGGCTGCAAGCAATACATGGATGAATTCATTGATAAGCAACAGATCTAACGTGGCGACATGGAACAACCAAGGAAACCCACATGGATAGAATCACATGGAAAACATTACCAAGAGACTAAGAGAAACGGGCACCTGAGTATTTATTTTATATTTATAAATATATTGTAACTAATTGAGTCAGTAAATGCAAACTCATAAAAAAGTTGTGATGTGAAAAACATGATATTTTATTGACAGAAGAGGCCTTAAGGTGCTTTCATAAAAAACATTTCCCTCATTTTACTCACGCTGTTTTTGCTTATACTTCTGTTTGAATCATTATTTTAATAAAGAAAACACGCTTATGTAAGTGTGACTTGAATGAATAATATGCATGGCTCTGGCAACATAATAGCTCAGCAAATCCAGGCACTGTCTGTCTATATTTGCTGGAATTTAGCACAGATTCTAATAAGCTACCCAATCGTATAAATAGATTTTTGATATGTTAAAATAAATACAGTGCTTGTGTGTTAATATATACTGAGGTTTGCTCTCTGTAGGTGCTCAGTATTTACAAATTGATATAATGGCCATGGGCAGGCAAACTTTTTAAAAACATTCTTTGTAAAAAAAATTAACTAAATTGATGACATTAATCGTTTTTAAAAATGCAAAAAAAGCACATTTATTGGCTTCAATAACATTCTAATCTAACATTTTAAAGGTTGGATTAGAAGAACATGGTTTTATGCATTTGGTCATTAACTCAATATGTTTTGCCACATTTCACTTTTTCAACACAATCTACTGAGCTTCATGAATATTATATACATGCACAAAATCAATAGCGTTTTAATTGTAGCCCTAGTCTATTATGATCACTACCAGGTATGTGGCGAGGGACAGCGAGGTTCGGCCGCAGGCATCCTGAGTGTTGATGGATGCTCCCATTTTCAGCAGCAGCTTCACCGTGTCCACCTGCCTCCCAGAGACTGCGTGCATGAGAGGCGTAGAGCCTGAGCCAGAGACATAACAGCTCAACATCTCGAGGTTTTGCACACAATTACATGCACATTTAAAAGGCCTAGCACTCATTTTTTTCCATCTCAACTCAAAACCTAGCCAGTTATCAAGCCTGTGATTATCTGCATATGTCCATAGCATATTTTGTTGTGCATGTAGGTGTTGTTGTGCATGTTGTGCACTAAGAAATTAGACATCACAGATGACTTGTATTGACTACAGTTAATCAGACTGGGCCAGAGACTATCCTGCATATTTGTGACTTGGCACCACGGTGTTTAGACACAGAAACTGGCTCCAGTTTGCAAACAGTGGATGGTGCTGCAAAAGGAGTAAGCCTCTAATTGTTGATGTTTAAAATAACAAGATCTTACTGAAAAGACTTTATAGATCTGGCAAAAGTATCACTAAAGTATCAGGAATAGGAGGCTAACCAAATAAAATGGTGAAAATCTTGTTGAACTGGCAAACAGTTGATCTTGTTCTGTTATTCTATTTTAGCAACTGGCAAAAAAACCTTTTTTATGGCTAAAGATGGCTTAAATAAATGGTGACATGGCAGCAGGGTATGGTTGAACCAATGACTAATGTTGTAATAATCCAAATTTATTTGGGGGAGGGGGATAAAAAACATTGTTAATTTCGATCTCCACAACATGTAGCCTACAGCCAATATATTCCAGTAAATTCAACTTTTTTATGTTTAACCCTGAGGATGCATCAGCAGTGTGGTTTCACTCTGAAAACTACTTTCTACATAGCTGTGGTTTATGGGTCTAAACACAACTAGCATAAGGCTAGCTTCAATTAGCATCAAGTTAAGATTTACTTTTGCCAGGGATTTAAGGCTCCTTATGGCCAGGGCCGTATCAAGTTTTCCAAAAGTGGGGGTGTTCTGGGATGGGGAAGCCAAGTTATAATTACAATTTATTCAATTTAACACTGTTTAATCTGACAAAAGTTGGGGGATGGTTTCGCGTTTCAACAAAAGTGGGGATGTTGAAACCTCCCCACCCCCCCTCTGTTCTACGCCCCTGCTTATGGCAGCTTGCAAGACATGCCTCTATTACTTTGTTTTTGGAGTTTTATTCCTTGGTTAATGCTGCTGTTGGTACAGAAGAGTGTGGTCTTGTTATCACTAAAAATGTGTACAGCGTCCAGGTCCTCCCTGCACTCCAGCCCTGCCAGCAAAGCTCTTCCCTGCGGCGGAGGTGACCATGAACAATATACAGATTTTTTATCCATTTTTTAATCCACTGGAAACATGAAGTAAACTATACACAGACAGATTTAACACGCTTTCGAATTTTCACCTGATTATAAGTATCTTACATTTGAGCCAGAGAAAGCTGATTTTTCCTTTACAGATTATGAGTCTCATGTATTAATATGACCACTAGGGCTGCACAATGCAGGCAACAAATACATTTTACTGCTGCACACTGCGATTTTGATAATATATTAAATGGTCCATTTCCTAACTTTTTTTAAATGGTGCATTCACAGCCCTCATCTATGCAGGTTATATGTGAAAACTAAGCTATTAACACAGCCCGTTTTCAAAACACCAACACATTAAAAAATATATAGTTATTGCACCAAGTTGCCAACATCTTGAATGCTTAAAACCTTTGTTAAGGCTTTTGTTAGATAACATGAAGATCATGATTTATCAGAACAACCAGTGTCTCACCTGCCAGAAATACTGTGATCGGTTAGAGGTTCTTTTGCAGAGGTCGATATCGAGACATGATTAACATATGCTATGTTGTACAGCTCTATCCAGGACATAGTGACAGTTTTAGCAAATATTTATACAAATAGTTATTTTTATACAGGTAACCTCCTACAGATATAACAAGTAAACTGAAAATCTAATGCTGATATTAAAGCCTCTGGGTTTGTTTAGATTAAAGCCTAAGGCATCTACAATGAGCTCTAATATATTCATATTTTTAAAATGAGCTCATCTCTATTTGGTGAAGCCCTGAATGTAGGGGTTCAAGAACAAGAACTACCTGGTGGGTCTATGTGAAGAAAATATTCCCAGCTAGTGAGAAAATTGAGCAAAACTACGTTTATCATGCTTTAATGCTGAAAGTGCTAATTAGGAGAATTTAGAGGTGTAAGTGGGGTGAACACATGTTGAGCTGACTCAAAAAAAATGTAATAAGTGGACTTTGTCTTGGTAAAGTTATGTGCTTTTTGATTGATGGAAACTCCACATATGTCTCAGTCATTTTCAAATATTCTATGGCTTTGCAGATTATTCTGGACATATGTACCTTAAATTTCACTCACAGTTTCCTAGTACCTGAGGGAACTGTTAACATCTATGGATCTTTTGTTGTAAGTGGTTGCTTAAGAGGCCAGTGAGTAAAAGTACCAAGTAAGTGTTTTTAATGAGTCTGGTGAGTGTTTGAATAAGATCTGACCACTCTGGCTAATGCAAAACATCGTTCTCCCCCCATAGACCACAGGAGGAAATCAGAGATTTATTTTAACTCCAGCATTTCTATAAGTATGAAAACTATTCCATGTCATTGTCTGTTAAATTCCTACACTAGCAACCCATTCAACTATTTGAGGTAATGATTAGTGATCACCTGAATCACATCATATTTAATGAGGAAAAGTATAAAAACACTGCAGTAATCAACACTTTCCTCTTACAATGACACACGTTGTGTGGTAAAACACTGCTAGAAATTTGTCAAAGGTAATTACGGGCCTTTTGTTTAAGAGTGAACAAAAGATTTGTTTTCTGTTCAGTAAACACTGCATCATTATATTGAAGTTTTGTCATTTGCTTTAGAATATTGTCAGCAGTTCAAATAGCAGTTAAAATCTAGAGCAAACTTCCTCAGCACAATGTTCTACGAAAGATACAACTGAGAACCTGAGAAACTGAAAATTTTTTTGGGGTCTCTTATTTTTTTCTGGAGCTGTATGAAGGTAATTGGAAGTGAGTGAAACCGAGCATCGGAGTACATTGTACATGCCTTCACCATCACAGCACTCGAGGATGGACGGGTCTTCACGTATCGTGGCTGTCAGAGTGTTGACATCTCCTGTGGCTGCCGCTTGGAACACCACATTTAAGTCGACCTCCTCAGCACAGTCTGACAGAGACAGAGGGAGAAAGACAGATCAAGAGGAACCTGGATTAAAAGGAACTGCATCTTTTTAATGTAGTATTATGTATGCAGGGCTCATAAAATGGATTAACACTGTGGTGTCAGACTCACAGCACTGCAGACTTCAGCTCATTAGCACAGTCTACAAGAGCTGAATTCACAGCTTTGGAAGAAGGATAACAGTAATCTCTACCGGGATGTGTCCCACTGGGAACCGAGGTCATCACCTCTGGTATAAAGTGAAAAAAACTGCGATAGCAAAGTTTTGGGGGGAAATTATGGATGGAGAATAAGTTAAAGTGGAATTTCATCATGATTTCAAATGTTTGGCCTAATTTGATGGATAGAATCAAAGCTATTGATGCCAAATAGTGTCTTACAGACAGTCAAATCAGATTCAGAACAGACAGATGTTTTGTTGCTATGGTGGAGGAACCTATGTCATAAATATTAGATATTGCTCAAATCTGAGAATATATTTGTTAAGGAGCTTCTGGAGGCATTGAATGATTCAAACTTCTGGCTCCTATCACCTATTTAGAGTCTAGTTTGACTCTACAAAGTCACAAATACCATATACAACAGAGTCAGAAGAAAGGCAGTTTACATCAATCAGAAGCTGCCTACGTCTTTATCGTCTCAATTCTTAAATAACAAATAAAAATCACTGGTGCATTAATGATCTAATATAAACACAGAAAAACTGCCCACTATACACCCATTCAGGTACCCGTTGTTCACATCACTGCTGGACACCCCAAAACAACCCACAGCCTGCATGTCCCCTCGAACTCTGCAGTTGCTTCCAGAGATCTCCCTTGAACCAGGCTGTCAGCAGTGTATAGTCTACTGTAGACCTTGGGAGACCCTTCTTACACACATGTTGTCCTCCACTGGAAAGCCATGACCATCACGCCGAAAGAGCATTAGTCGGTACCCAGAACTGGGCATCACCATGGCAACAGCAGCATCCATATGCCTCCCACCCAGGACCCCTATACCCCCACCCTCGCATCATTCTTACCTTTGTGCTGGTCAAACACAGAAGATGAGGTGAACTCCATGACACAGCAGAGCAGCAGGGTGGGTAAAAATAGAGACCCATGCAGAGACCAGATGCACAGAAGACTAAGACATGGTGTGTTTGTGTGTGTGTGTGTGTGTGTGTGTGTGTGTGTGTGTGTGGTGTGTGTGTGTGTATGCAAGTGTGTGTCTGTATGCAA
>JBBKCR010000034.1:3819452-3839584 GCA_037577295.1 Ladigesia roloffi | reverse complement strand
ATATATAAATCAATTATTTTGATGGATCCCATGATTGGGCTTTATTCAGAAA
Source organism: Ladigesia roloffi (assembly GCA_037577295.1). NCBI lineage: Eukaryota > Metazoa > Chordata > Actinopteri > Characiformes > Alestidae > Ladigesia > Ladigesia roloffi. Next base: position 3,839,532 of record JBBKCR010000034.1, on the reverse strand, counting down.
GCAGCCATAATTTCAAAAGATAATTTCACATATGATCATCTTAACTAATTTCAAATTACACTATGCAACATGAATCTTATGAAATGGGATACAATGTGTGTAGATGCATGATGGTGTGCGAAGGTGTGTAAATATGTGAAGGTGTGTTGATGTGCGATGGTGTGTGTGAAGGTGTAGACATACAATGGTGTTTGTGGCAGTGGGTACATGTATGATGGTGTGTGTGAAGCTGTATAGATATATGATGGTGTGTATGAGGGTGTGTAGATGTATAAACCATAGAGCTACACACCCTCATAAACACCATCATACACCTACACACCTTAACACACACCATCACACAGTATGGTGGTGTGTGTTAAGGTGTATAGGTGTTTGATTGTGTGTGAAGTTGTGTACAATGGTGTGTATGAAGGTGTGTAGGTGTAGGAGGGTGTGTAGATGTATGATGGTGTGTGTGAAGATGTGTATGTATATTATGGTGCGTATGAAGATGTGTGTTAAGGTGTGTAGGTGTATGATGGTGTATGATTTAACTCCAACATTTCATGTTGCATTTTTATAGCCTGTAGATGCACAGTTCAACATAAGGACACTGTTTAGGAGTCATGACTGAAGAAATCACCACCATTGTTTCACAATAATCCCCTTATTTCTTGGACATTCCAAAATAAGCAGCGGTTTCCCCTGAAAACTGACTAAAGCAGTTTTCTGTTCCCTGGCCTTCCTGCCCTCCTCTACATCATGGAGAGCTTCGAAGAGGCTTCTGAACTGTCCTGATTCACCACACTCTTGAAACAGCACTCTGTTTTGCTTCTGCTGCTTGTCTGAAGCCATGCTGTGTTTTCATCGTTCCCTTTCTTTACACTTACACAAATTTTATAAATAATATTGTTTTTCACCTACCTGAACACACCATTCTACCATGACACCATATCTTTTTAGATTTTTACATTTAAAAATTAATATAATGTCATAATCCTGTATTTTCAATGTGTACGTTTGCTCTGCTCAGTGTACATTCACTTTGAATTGTTGCTACTCACATTTTTTATTGTATTTTTAAAATATTTTTTAAATTATATTCCTGTAAAGCACATTGAATCACCTTTTGTTACTGACAAAGTGCTTTATGAAGTTCTTGACTTTACATAAAACCATCTGAAATAAATTGTCAATAAATTTCTGATGAATTGTTACTGCAGATTTATGTCTGTTCGTGGGCTGAGTAGGGATTTTGAAAGTTTTTACAACATTAAACATTAAAACACCACCTGTATGTTTCTAATTTAAAAGTCACAGAAAATGTGTTTTTTTATGGGCCCTTTAATAAAAATGAGCAGAATTTGTGAGGAGAAACAACTCAAAACTCTTTTTATATATATTTTTGGGGAGCTAATATGTAAACATTGCTCAGCTTCAAAGCATTCGCTGAGCAATAAATACAACCCATGTTTTCAAACCAGGTTGCAATAACAGCCTACTTAGAATGACTGCTTTTGTGGTGTCACAAAAACAATCTAGATCTGACCATTCATCCTGCAGCAAATTAGCCTGCACATTCACAACAAAATGTTTCAGCCTGAACACTCCTTCAGAAGGGAGACCATTCACATCAGTCTTAAAGGCACAGGAAAAACAAAACATCCTGTTTCGTTTTAAGAAGTAAAGAGAGGTTGTAAACGGTCATGTACAAAATGACTATGACCTTTTGGTACACAAACCCACACAAATATCATAAGTGAATTGCAACACAGTGAACTGCAGTGACCGTCTTTCTCCAGCAGGTGTCGACTGTCCCTCGGTGATGCCTGAAGGTTAGGAAGAGTTCCAGGGTGCAGTTCGGCGAAGCGTCTTTTTATTAAGAAAAATGTTAAGACCATTAATTTTGGATATTTTTTTTTAAACATTGTTACTGACAAAGTGCTTTATGAAGTTCTTGACTTTACATAAAACCATCTGAAATGAATTGTCAATACATTTCTGATGAATTGTTACTGCAGATTTATGTCTGTTCGTGGGCTGAGTAGGGATTTTGAAAGTTTTTACAACATTAAACATTAAAACATAGGACTAAAACAGGAAGATATTGTACAATATTGTTTCAGGTGGATTATATTAGTGAATAATGAGGACACAAGAAAGTCAACAATTAGGTTTGTTAGAAAAAGTTAGAAAAAGTTTGTATTCATTTGATATACGATACATATAATCATCTTCTATTGCCCACTGCCACCTTTCTTCACAAAGTAGAAAATGCTGTCGCATGGTCTCGGCCTTCCACGAACTCCTCCTCTGAGCAGGCAGGCCCAGTCTAGACAGCTGGGGATTTTGGGTAATTATGAGGGATAAACATGCTTCAGGCAAACAGACAAGAAAAAGAGCTCCATCCATAAACAGAGGAAGTCCTTGGGCAATAGGCAGCGCTGAAATATGCTGACAACCCTCAAAAGTGAGTGGTAGGAAAGAGATCTTCGATAGATTGACTGTAAAATAAAGATTCAGGGGCATTCTCTGCACTGTTAAAACGAAGGTCCTTATGACCAAACAAGTTGAGGCACTGCTGCAATTTGAAGATGTTAAATTGTGTTATTTATTTGCCATTCCCTTGTGTATTAACAGATCTTGCCATCTAAATATGTTATATACCTCCAGGTTCCTGAGGGACAACAGGACATCAGAGATTATTTATTGGCTATGTAAAATTAGTTAAGTGTAAAAGGAATAGAGTGAATGGACATGAGGCATTAGATGAACTTCACAGAGATGAAATTTTAGCTTCTCAGAGCAGCAGCTGTTAATTAATACTCATAATGGGCAGATGACAAAGGAAATGCCAAGAGTAAGTAGGGGTAATCAGACTGTGGAGTGTGTGATGATGATAATCATAACTGAATACCAACAGTGAAAATATTAACACATCTAATGAATCCAGTGCTGTAATGTAACAGAACACACACACACACATGCACACACACTCACACACACACACATATATACACATATATTCACACAAACACACAACATATATAAACTATAGAATAAAATAGAACATGTTGTTCTATGTAAATATGTTTAGACGTGTGCGTGTATATAATTTTCAGGTTCAGCTCTATCCCTAGAATATATGTATATACATATGTACATACACAAATGTCTACACATATTTATATACCTTTTTAAAAAATGTAATTATATTTTCTATACTATTGGTAATGCTGCCTGGGGCACAAAAATAAATTTCTTGTTATAAAATCTAATTTTATTACATTTGGCATGTATACATTATATTCATGCAGACGTGAATACATTTGGCATGTATTCTAATATAATTACAATTGTTTTATTTGAAACCGTCTCTTATTTGAAACAGTCTTCATGAAAAAGTTTCGGTAAAAAAATAAAGCAGCATGTCATTGGCTCTGTATTTCTTCCTCTAGTATGAACTAGCAGTGTTTGAGACACTTTTAGATTGGCTGTTCTTCTTAGCCCAGATGTAATCGATCAGCCAGGACATGTTTGGAGTCTATATTTTACTTCTGTAGTTTAAAGCTGGAGTTGTAGTTAAACACTGCTAAGAAATTGTAGAAGTCAATAGTCACCCAAATTGTTTAGATAAAACATCCCCAAACACCCATAACTGCATGCAGCTCTTCATGAAGGAGAATGTGGTTAAGACACAGTATTACTTACCATGAGCTGCATAAATTAACAGAACTTAAATGCTACAGGCAGTCTTGCAGACAACAGGGTCTGCATTCACAAACCACCTCAGGAGTAGGAGTCCAGAGTCAGTTTATGTAACAATGTCCATCATAAATTCAGAGATCTCAGTCCTTTACACCTCTAACGTTTTGTGAAGGCTGCCTTTTGTGGAAAAGTTTTTTTTAATAACTCACGGTAAGTGATATTGATTCCTAAACCGCATCCACAACTCTGAGCCACCTTAATGAGGAGCCAGATGTGGATTGAGAGGAGTTTTAAGGATTTATTATCTGAACATTTTAGGTGTATATACCTCTAGTGCTTGGTTAGAGTTTTGCCACATTTAATTTACAGCTGCAGTTCTAAACTAAAAAGCATTTTCTGGGGTAAATGGGCAATGGTATAAAGTTGATTCCTTCAAGAGAATTCTGTCATAAATATTTGACAACTTTTAATTGTGCAGGTATTTAAAGAAAATGCTATTGACTAAATATAGGTGTCAAGTGTTAGTGCTGGTACTGGATATGCTGATTTTATTTTAGATATGGTTTTCAGTGACTGACCATATGAAAATATCAGGCCTTCTTTCGCTGTCCATTGCAGCTCACAGCACGCATGAACCTTCAGAGGTGAACATGCGCTACCAAGGCTAGCCGCCTCTGTTTATGCTAAACAGGCCACTATCATGTTGTGAAGGAGACTTTTGATTTTTTAAATCAAAGGCCTTTTCATTTGTACTGAGTGAATTATGAACACATTCCATTGAGGAGGTGGTCTGGTGGACCCTCTCCGCCCCCCTCCTCGACTTTTTGGTTGAGAAAAGCAAAAACAGAGCTATTTCTTTTTTCTTTTACAGTGAGTGGCTTCCTGCCAAGCGGCCTGTGTCCACTGGAGCACTGTAGGCCGACTGTTTGTCTGTACAGGCCCGTGGGCAGCCTCTTTTGTTCCTTGGAATTTGAAATAAGAAAGTCAGTAGAGTGGGAGTCGTCTGCCTCCATCCAGCCAGGGCAGGGTGGGTGTTTTTGAAGGATGGGACCTGCAGAGACATTAATGCATGCAGACACACACAGCCACCACAGGCACACGCGTACAGTATCAACCTCTTGCATGTTGATTGTCCTGTCTCTTAAATATATGTGTCATTTTAGTACATATACATATATATGCATATATACAATAATAAACAGTTTATTAAACAGTTTATATATATATATACACACACACACTTAGATATAATTTTTTTTTTGTCTTTTGGGAATGGGAATGATATACATTATACAGTAATATAATTATATAAAGTCATCACTCATACATATTTTTGTATAGTTTACTGTAAATAATTTTACATTTCACTTTAAATTATCTGCAATGGGGACTTCAGATGTCACACAGTCTGAGCCAACATGTATGGTTTACCATCGTTTAGTTATGGTAAAGGTCTAGCTGCACTCACATTTGTTTTATTGTACTAAACAGATGTATTCCTGGGCATATGATACCACTTTTTCCAGATAATGGATATTGATTTCCACTCTGTAGGTTTCTTTACACTTTAAGTATGTGTTTATACTGACCATACTGATGTATTCTTTAAATTCAACAAAAAGATGTAAGCAAAACACTGCTCAAATACTCTGCTACCACAAAGGAAGAATATCCAGCCAACAACAAATTGCATGCTATTTCAGGCTAGGTTTGGTAACGGACTGAACTGAATATTTTTTTTTCCTTACTCATTTAAAAAAAGTGCCAGAAATTATTTGTTGAGCACTAGAAGGCTAAAATGTTTGTATTAACCTCCAAAAGGTCCAAAAAGCTTTACATAATGTAAAGGATCATTGCTAATTAAAAATTTCATTTCAAATTTCATTTCATTAATATTGATATATTGGATGGATTCATATGAGTGTATGATGTCTGATTCAGTATTTTCTGTTGACTTTGGCCAATAATAATACCTGCAATCCTCTCATTGCCATGTCTTGCACACACACAGACAAACCACACACACACACACACACACACACACACACACACACACAAACACACACACACATACACACACATATCTGTGTCTGACTTAGCAACTTCCACAGTGAATGCTTTTCTTCTTAGAGACATAAATACACAATATAAATACCAATTGCCCTTCTGGTTATAGTCTTATTAAACATAATCAGTCAAGATCTACCAAGTCAATATGTTTTAGCCCCATGCCATAAAAAATTAGCATTTTGTATACAATAACACATTTCAGGCTCTTTGTCTGTGTGCTGTTTCCCATGAAAATTAACTATGGGAACCCCGTGATTGTTCCACTGCAAGCTTCCCTCGAAATAGCATGTAAGCATGCCAGCACTGCTGGGGTGATTTTGGATGGCCATCACAAGAAACGGTTCCAAAATGACTGCCAAGTGGACTGGGGCAAGCTCCTGAGCAGGAAGCACTCAGACAGGAAGTCCTGCTGCTGGATAGGCTGGCTGGACAGGGCAGTGTGCATCCTCCTCTCTGACCCCCCTGGACAGACGTTAACTTGTCCTTCTACACCTCTCTCTTATCTGCACATGGACATATTAGTGCAGAGGGCAAGATCAAGGCTGTGTTTACAGTGCGGTCACTGTTTGAGCGTAAAGTCAAACAAGGCCTTGACAAGGGAGTTATTACAGCTGGTGCAAAAAACATGATAATCATCATAAATCTGTACGGGGACAATAAGCTTTTTCGGCCATTTGTCTTTGCTGTGATACTAAGCATGAATTTCTCAGCACAGAGCGATTATGGTCATGACCTCCAAGAAGGTGCCATTACTTTCAGTCAGCTCCACCGAAAGGAGCTGGTTTAGTTTACAGCATTTGTAAAACCTCCCACATTAATTAATGTGTCACTTCAGAAATGCCAGCAAACTAAAGGACACAGTATGAATTATATACACATTTGTCGATTTAACATGTCACTTTTTTCAGCGTAAAAGCTACAAATTCTGTGAACGAATATTTAAGTTAAATGAAGTGTAAAATTTTTGACATTTTTCTGTGGTTTATGTACCAAAAACACAAAATGTTTTCTTATAAGCATTATCCTGTAAATTAAACAATTCTGCTTCGTTCACTGATTTATGTTTATGATGTTTTGCGGTTGCATGTGCATGTCCTTTTTAAATGACTATTTTATTCTTAATTCCTGCTTCTGATTAATGATTCACATAGTCCTTCTCTCTTTAACCCAGTAAGAAAATATAAAACAAGGTGCAGCAGGCTATTGCGCAGGTTATTGTGTGGAAGTGGGACTGAGGGAGCATTTGTAGAGTCTGATGGGTGGATGTGGGACTGAGTGAGGAATTGTAGAGTCTGCTGTTCAGTGGAGCACTTTAAGCTGGTCAGTCTGTGGCTAAAAGTACTTCTCAGGTCATTCACCACACTGTGGAGGCCATGATCTACACTGTCCATGATGTACTAAAGTCCAATTTTTTAGCCAGTCCTTCACCCACCACAGAGCCAGCTTGCCAATTTCTTGCTTTCCCCCCATGCAAACCACAGCATAGCCTCATTGAACTTCTGAAACATAGGTAGTACAGCCTACTTTGACCCCTCTGGTCAGCAGACACAGAGTTCTTAAGCCAGTCCAGCCTGTTCTCAATGAGTACACAAGGTATTTGTAATAATGAACAATCTCCTCATCCAACCATCTAATGGACAGGGGAGTGACAGGAGATCTTTTTCATGTCCACCACCAGCTCTTTGGTCTTTTGGATGTTGAGCTGCAGCTAATTCAGCTCACACCAGTCCACAAAACTGTATTCCAAGTCGTCCCCACTCCTGATACATTAGACTATTGCTGAGTCATCTGAGAATTTCCGCAGACAAGAGCCCTCCGTGTATTTTTTGAGACACCACAACAGTAAATTCAAAACAGGCTGTATTAGCAACTTTGTCTCTTCATGAATGGGCTGTATAGACTGGGGAATTAACAATATTTTAAAAATAATTTCAGTATTTACTTTAAAATCAACTCTTTAATTTGGAAAAATAACTGTCTGGATTTCTAACCATTAGACACTTGGAGTTTTTAGGTTCTAGCTATGTAAAAGCCTAGGTAAATCATTCAAAATGCTAACAATAGCGGCTATAGTGAAATATTGGTTTAGTGAAATAAACCAATGACAGACCTTGTTTCTAAAGAGAGCTAAATATTTACTATGCAATAAAAGTTAAAGAGTCACTACAACTTCCCATAATCCATAGAGCAGTTAGAGGTCCGGTCTGAATGGTTAATGTCTCACAGCTCAAGACTCACTGCTTATGCACACACAGCAGCCAGACTTCTGAGAAACAGCCTTGTTAATCAGGACTGGAGTGAGGAAATGCTGCTGCTCAACATTATCATGAGTTGGAATGGAACCATCCCACCAGACGTCTGACAAATGTTCACATTTGTAGGGTTAGCGGACTTTCCTTGCCAATCTTTGATAGCTCGTTACTCATTAGGACTAGATTTCTTGACTGAAAGAGCGAAGAGACTCTTGCTATTCAGCGTTATCTCAGCCCTCCCCCAAGTGCCTGTGTTTCTGCCAGCCTTTCCTTTTCTTCCACTTTGTTAATTCAGTTGGAGACACGGTGGGGTTCAAGTTAATGGAATTACTGAGGATTTGGCTGAACCCAACTGCTCCACTTGGCGAACAAATCAAGGGAGAGATTCTTATTTTCTTTTGTGTGCCTCACTCCCACCGAAGCCCTCATCGCCCCCTCCTCATTCGACCTGCTCACCTGGGCCCTTGTTGCCATTCCTAGGGCTTGACTGATTGAGTCAAGCCTTTAATTGATGAGATGTGGTTCCTTTGTGTGCAGCTGTGAGATGCTAACTCTGCTTGTTCGTGGGCTTGTTAAAACAGGCTTAAATAACATGCGTGACAACGGGTGTTTTATAAAATGACACATACAATTGCTAGTTGCGAAACGTGTCCAGCGCTCTGGAATCACAGCAGCAGTGTTGGGTGCATGCAATTTATTTTTTATTTATATTCTGAAAACTGGTGAAGACAGGCATGCATGGATGCTGGTGTCATTTTTGCAGATCACCACTCCTCCTTGACAGATCAACAGACATTTCTGATAATCACACACACCCTTCCACAAAATGTTTGTCAAACATTTGCCCCTCTAAACATCTCTGCATGGCTCTGGGTGAAAAACAAAATACAAAAAATGATCTGTTTCTTTTTTATGACATACATGGTCTAATTAACGTATAGTTGTAGCTGTGCGGAAAATTGGAGGTTTATTTCAGAGGAAAACAACGCAGAAATAGAGAGCTGCACACCAATCACAAACAAGTATAAAGGGAAACAAAAACGAATTCTTAAAAGTCAAGGCTCGTCCTGTCATTTGGATGCAAAAATCTAGGAACAACCTTTAGATATGTGTATGGTCTTTACCTTTTAGATAAGGTTCTTTACATTCAGACAATTAATTTAGAAAAAAATGTTCTTTAGAGCTGTGGTTCTTTAAACGGGACCATCTATATTTTTAATATCTTCATATGTTCCAGCAATTGGAATCAAGCAAATATGAGGACCACCTGAGGGTCCCTGAGAATCAATTTGACACTTACAGTACCAGCACTACAGTGAATAGCAGAAATTGCCTGCAGAATTTCTGCTATTCACCGCCTAACCACACCTTAACCAGCTTATGAAGTAAATACTAAGCTCTTTAAAGCTGGTTCAGGTGTGCTGAACTTAAAAAAGTGCAGTGCAGTTGGTCCCCAAGACTGAGTTAGATAACCACTGCTTTTGGGTGGACTTATTCTGTGTCTCCTTCGTTGGCCCCTGAAAATGTTTAATTTGGTTTATCAGTAAAAGACTAAACCTAGCCCCAACCAATGAAAGAACAATGGACCAATGAAAGCATTTATACTATGTAACCTAACCTGTATTTAGGTTTAAAGTGTGTTTTGGTGTGTTTTAATAATAAAAGATCTTTATTATTTCCTGATTTTTGATACAATTATATTGATATGTATGAAAATACAAATCAATACAAATAAAAACTTTGAAGAAAATTGCCATGGGTTTCTTAATGCTGAATGGCCTAGCTATCCTGAAAGCTTGTATAGAGCTATGTTCTACTGCACCAGTCCTGAGTTTTAAAAAATCAGGACCAACAACACTCACAGTTTTAAGGCCAATTATCTCCCAAATGCAGCCGTAGCCTGGCCCTTCCGTATTATCTGCCAAGACAAAGAAGAAACTGATGCATGCTCGTTTTACATGACCTGACCTGAAACTGCCATTTTTTTGTGATATGTGGGCCGGAACAAGGCAGAAGAAAAAATAGGAGTGGGGGGAGGGAGTGTGGAATGGGCGTGGAGGAGAAAGAAAGAGGAATACAAAAGGGGGCTTTGAAAAGGGGCCCTTTTCTCCCCGCAGTAAACTTGGTTGGCCACGAGATGATTTACAGTCATCAGAGAGGCCAGACAAAGGCCATGCAGTGGAGAACAGAGCGCTGCGACAGAGGGCATCTCAGCATCAAGCGGAAGAGGAGGGGCTCTGTGTTGCAGTTGGTCAACACAGCTTTACATTTCCTGAGGAGACATGGAGATGCAGTGGTTCAGTCCTACAGATTTATGATCCATAATATATGAACTTTGTGAATACTTAAATGGATAGTTCAGCAAATGTACTTTTCCCTTGTCCTCCCTGGTCAATTAAGTTTTCTTATTTTTCTTCTGAAACTGTCTGACATACTATTAAACCTGACAAAAATCTGTTGAATAGCGGCAGTAGCAGCGCCCCTGACATTTTTTGCTGTTATTTTGGCATTTTACGTTGCATCTTTGGTCCACATCTTCATAAACAATTTTGTATAAACCTTGATTTTTCAGCTACATTAGCATCAGAACAGCAGTGTACATTTAAAGTAGCAAACTTCAGACATGTATTGATGACAACTACTTTTAATTAAATTAAGATTTACTTGTTATTGTGCCATTTCTCCGATAGTAAACACATTTTATTTGGTATCTGCAGAAGCATATAAAGCTAATGTAAATTCATCATACTTTGTGACTATGCTAGGTATGTTAATTCTCATCCTAAACACAGACACACAAATGCACACACACACTCACACAAGTATTTACCAAGTAAGCAGCAGAATCACTTGGGGAGTGGCAAAAAATTTGTTTATTTTAAGGGGATCAAAAGCCTCCAAGATGCACATATAAAGGAAATACCATCAGTGACAAAGGATAAGGGGAGGAAGGACGGTTTACCATTTGTGCCTGTTTGTGTATTACAAGCATAACTATGTCTTACATGATCACAACATTCATTTCAATAGCAGGTCCTTTCAGTTCTGGCATTGCTTACGTGCATATTCTCTGTGGCTGTCTCTAACCTGAATACCTCTCTGTGCAACAGGATCCCAGGAGCACTGTCTCCAGCACAGTGTCCCCCCCGACTCACAGAGTGGTGCAGAACAAACAATGTCTCTTAATGTGGACAAAACCTAAAGATGATTTCTGGCTCCAGAAGCACATGCTGTAATCATTCTTGGTTAGACATCAAGTGCTTCCCTGGTGTTCACATCATTTAAGCTCATGTGAACTTTCAACACCAGCTACATTATCAAGGAAGTATGTTCGCACCTCTACCCCCTGAGGAGAGTGAAGAGAGCTCACCCCTACACCCCACCATCACCGTGTTTTACAGAGTGACTGTATGGAGCATCTTGTGTAGCTGCATAACAGCCTTGTTTGGAAATTATACTGTTTCGGACCGCAAGACCCTATAGTGGATAGTGAGGACGGCTGAAAAGATCCGTGGGCGTCTACACTATTCACTGCATCCACAAAGTCACCACCACAGTGAAAGACCCCACACACCCCGTCGTTCTGTCTGGAAAAAGGCCCCATAAATGTATTTTTATGATAGAAAAAAAGTTTCTTCCTGAGGCCATCAGATCATCAGAACTGTTCTTCCCACACACAAATGCAACCCTGAACAAAAAGTTTTCTCTCTCCTAAACACACATGCACACACTCACTTAAACTGTTCACACATAAAAAAAATCATACTGTACCATTTCCTTATTTATAAATGGTTACATTTCTTTTATTGTGTTGTATTAATTATGGATATAATAAGAATACAGCAAATAATGTGTTTATTCTTTGTTTCTGTTTCTTGTCTGCAGCACTATGGGCTAAATTATCGTACTATATTGTATTTTTGTACTTAGCTTTAAAGTTTTTGCATTATGTGTAGCTGTGTCATGTCTTGTGTTGTTTTGCTTGACTGTGCACTGTGTAGTTGGCTGTAGTGACAGTAAACACTACTTGATTTGACCTGACTTGAAACATTCAGGCACTGCATGCCTCAAACATCATCAGCTGGTGCCCTTCACTAGATTGGCTCCAGAGCATATCCAATGACAGTGTGTGGTGTAGTGTAGTGTTGGGACAGTATGGAGAATGTAGTGATGTAATTCCTAACTGGCCACAGTGCTAATAGCTCTAGTGTGGATAGCTTAATGCATTTTGACAGACTGATTAGACCCTTCAAAGAACATTTTCTAATGTTTTTTGAGTGTGGTTTTGTGGTTCTGCATGCACTTATGTTAACACACTGATTTTGCTTTCTGAATTATTCCTCAGGATTCTTGGCTGTCTGCAAGGATGATTAGCCTGGGTTTGGCCAGAGGTAACTGGCTCACATCCCAGGAAACACAATGTTCCAAGTTTAATTAACCTGTACGGAGACCATTGTAGTATCCGGTAGAGAAATTAAGTAAAAATTCTTTACAGAGCCATTATAGGCCAAGCATCGTTTCATCTAAGTGACCTGAGATTTAATTAGGTGTCCAACATAATCATGGCTTGCATGCTGTTAGGTGGTGGGATATGATTCTATTATCTGTTAGGGTCATAAGCCTCACAGCTTCAGGGGAACTTTGGAAATGAAGTTGTGATATTTTAAAGTGGCCCAAAAATTTAGTTTTTTTAAGGTTTCTCACCATTCCATCCAACAGCTATGTAGATTTTAATTAGCTCACCTGCTATGTTTGTAAAGCAGGTAAAGTAGTGTTTTTTTACTTTAAAAAGTTAAAGTAATATTCAAATCATGCTTTCAACAAATAATCACATTCTAGAAACTGCCCAAAAAATAAATGAGTTTCACATAGTGAACAACGTCTTACCATGCCATTCACTTTCCCATCCATAGAACTCACATGGCAACACAAGTTGTAAACAGTCCATATTACATTCACTGTTTTTTTGGTCTCACAAAACCAAAACATTTACATATATAGTTCTCTTCAGCTTACATTAGTTCAGCTCCACCCATTCACTCTGAAGTTATAAGGTGTATTCAAGTGCAGACTACCTTTAAAATAAGGCACCACACACTCAAGCCCTCAGCCAACCAGAGGCCATTTAGGCAGAAACATACAGTCTTAAAGGCACAGTAACATAAAGCAGCCTGTCTAAGTAAGAGCTGTAAGAAGGTCAGGGAAAAAGAATTATGATTGTTTTTGATACAAAGATAAGTAGTGAACCTTTTTTTCTCCATGAAAAAAAGAAATAGTAGAATATTGGCATCATTATGAGGGAGTTTTTACTGATAACGTTTCCATTTTAAATGAGCTTCATCACTCCTTTCTGAGATGTGTTACTCTATTGCAGGTTTCTTTCCTCCTCTGCACAACCAAAGCTCAAATTTAATTATCATACATTCCAAAGTTTTGACCTTTTCCTTTGCGCTTCTCTCTTAACCTACTTTTACTATGAAACCAATATGAGGCCAAAAATATGAAACTTTTTTTCCCTACCCTCCGCCCCCCACTGCCGCCTTCTCCACAGGTTCTTGTCTTTTTTTTCCTTCCCACAATATCCCTCTGTAGTGGAGACTTGTTTCACAGCTGGACAAATAAAAGCGGTTTTGTGTGTCGGTGGGAACCCCGCGTTTTCCAGCTATTCATCAACATCCCATAAAAGCGGCGCAGGTGTTGGGTTTCAGGCTGAAGGGCAACGGCAGGGCTCGCGTTCCACCGTAAAAGCAGAGCCTGAGCAAACACGTCAATCTGGCTCAGCCAATGCCGCCGCTTATTACATGTGGGCTTGAGCCCTTGACTTGATAACAGAATGAATAGGTGATAACAGCCTGAAGAGCCATTCTAATTACGACGGGGGTCACAGGATTCTTGGGGATTACTGTTGGTGGTGGAAGACAATGTTAGATGAAAAACATGCAGGGAAAACCACGGAATGGCTAAAAGCAGTTCAGAGAATTTTAAAGTGTAAAGAAGATACACATGATGTAAACTCATTGAAAAATATGTTCTATAACTTTATATCCAAGGAAGGAACCATTAAAGAACATTCATTTTTATGAGTACGGGCAGGATGACCAGCATGCATATGAGCATATGAAGGTGACCTTGACTTGGTTAGCGTAGCCTGGCTTATCAGTCTTTGACCGTCATTTTGCCTTTATGCTTGTTGTAGCTGGCACGCAGAAGCGATGGGCCTCCCCCGGTTATGAAAATGACACAACAAGGTCATAATAATGATAATAAAGCGCTGATGACAATGTTTTCCATGGAGAATCATAAAGTATGTTAGTATAGTAAGTTAATGTTGGGATTTTCCTGCCCTGTGGCACTGCTATCAAGGACAGTCCTTTCGTGGAAAGGTGGCACAGTGATGTTTTGGCCCTAAATGTTTTCCTGAGTAATCACAGCATGTAGCGAACATACACATACAGTACACATACACATACACAGGCAAACACACTCGCACACACACACTCGCACACAAACACTCACATACAACACACACACACACACACACACAACACACAACTTGTATACCTTGGTTTGTTGAGTTATTTCTTTGCTTTTTGTGTGACTGGAACAAAACCACATACTGCACTATACTTGGCCACAGTGTTACAATTAATTTATGTACCAATTGTCCAAACTTACAAACTTCTTTCCCCATTAACTTTCATTACAAGTTTTAAGAGAACTTTCCAATGGTAATCAGTTACAAGGTACAGTCTGATTCAAGGTTTTGGATATATTATATTATCTATATATTATTATCTATATATTATGGAAGGCCACAGTTTTGGATAGATATTTGCTGACGTGCTCAACTGAACCTTCAAAAGCAAAAATTAATTTTACTTAGAATAAAATAAAATTTGCATTTATAGCAAAACATCTTATTTTTTGTCACTTAGAAGCATACTTTAGTGACTTATATTAACTAATGATCTTTGTAATCTCTGGGAGCTAATTATTTATAATGATTATTTATTATAATTTGTCTTATTAATAATAATGACAGTTATAACAATAAGAATCAACGATGGAAATAATTAAATAATAACAATAACAATATTAACAACAGTTACAACAATAACAATATAAATGACCACAGGCTGCAAAGAGAATGCACACACACAACACACACACACACACACACACACAAACACCAACCCAAGCACACAATGCTTGTTATTTTTACTCCTACCCAGCGAAAAACAATGCCATAGCTGTGGCCAGAATTCGATTTCTCAGTCATTCATATCAAAGGTGTCCTGGAATGTGTTTTCTTATAGAAACAGCCTGACGTTGCTCCTGTTTGTGTACACTATTACAGCAGAAGTGTAATGATACAGGCAGTCATTTGCACGCTATGACACCCAAGACTTAATATCGCTGACTTTCTCACATGTTTTCAATGCATGCACAATATCACGTTCTACAGCACACACATCTCCGCGCCGTCAGGCTGGGCGTGTGGAACAAACATCTGACAATAAGACACTCTCGCCCCTCACTCTGAAAACAGACAACGTCCTCCAAACAAAACAAAACCAAACAGAACTGGTTTCTGCTTCTTGGAAAGTACCAAACCCAGAAAGACTGAGCTAAATGTTTAACAGTGTATGAGACGCTGTGGACCCAGATCTTCTGAAGCTGTTCTTAATAAATGTTAAAGCAACGATAATCTCAGAAAGCATTTGGCAGAAAACCCACAATGATGTACTGCAGATGATCTATTTGCCAAACTTGGTTAAAGTGTAATGAGAGGAGTTCAGAGACAGAAGTGTGGTTTGAGTTAATATTTTCTTTCAAGCCAGGGTGAGGCATTCTTCAACACTGATGTCATTTTAGGAGATCACTAAACTGAGGGATGAATTCTGTACCACTCTTGTAAACATTACAACAGGCACGATGTTTTTTTTTCTGAAAAAGTAGTGAATTTGGGCTTCTTAGACCAAGATATGAACATTTTCATAGCAGCATTAGCCAGTAACACCTGCTTCCTTAGCACTTAAAACCTAAAATGCTGCAGAAAAGACCCAATCCTTTTATTATTTAGTAAACAGTGGGATGGCAGTCTCTCCAGGCGGTGGTTGCACTAATGGCAACATAACAATTACTGCTATTATGGTCTGTACATCTGTTTTCTCAATATTATCGAATATTGTTCTGTGGGAGTGGCAGATTTTCTTTTTAAAACCGAGTAATAAAACGATAAACGTCTTCTTCTGTTAGAACAAAACTGCCAAATCTCTACTCTTGTCTTTTTGTTATTTTTGACTGAATTTGAAGATACCAGCTGTTCATTACAATTCATCAAAAGGTCATGGCGAATGGGCCAACAGCTGCTTGACGGAAATAAAAATCTTTTTGCATAAACTTACATAAAAATTCAAGACTGCTTTTCTCTCTCCTGTAAAATTGCCATTTTTCAAAATGATTTTTGGACCATGTGAGAGCATATGAAAATAAATGTTCTTTTGGATAATGATAACATAGAAAAATCACTAGCATTAACAAGCATTAGCATTAAGTAGCTGAAATGAGTAGATTCCAAAAATGCCGTAAAGTTTGATGTAAATTAATGCAAAGTTACATTTTTTTTACATTTTGGTGCATTTTTAATCACAGAACTGTCGCAATCTAAAGATGAGCTATTATTTTCAAATGGCATGTGAAACGGCAGAGAATTTTTTTGGACTTCCACTAAGCACATTTTTGTAATAGAATACAATGGACAAATTATGACGTGTAAAGGCCAGAATTTTCCACAATATGACATTAAAAATGTCATGTTTAATATGTAGTGGATGGGTAATTTGACCAGAGGTGCCCAAAGCTTTGTGTACAAATGTACAATGAGATTACTGAGTAAATGATACACTGAATAAAGAAAGCACCCAACATTGATGATTTTTATGTAGAAACTGTTTCTCAAAAGGAAATGTCAGGATGTCTCTATTGTTTCATTTCATTTGTCTTGACAATCTCGACAATGCGCAATGCATTATGCAAACATTAAGCTGTACTTAGAGTTTGCATAATTTATACTGCATAGTTTATTGTGTGTTTTTATTGATATTATTGATTTTGTAGCTCAGCAGTCTGGGGGAGGTCCTTATCATAACTATGTGTGGAGAGAGAATGAGAAAGTTAGAAATGAATGCATGTGTTCATACAAACAGGTTTTCACACAATTCCTGACACTGGGTTCACTGGTTTGCTAAGAATGTTTTGATTTCACACTGGTTTTGGCTTGCCTTGACAGGTACTGAGGTTAGGGTGTATTTCAGGACCATAGTGTGCATGGCACGTCTCCTACCATCTGCTCTCTGATGATATTCTCTCATCTTATAACGACTGCCAAAACTTACAGCGTACAGTTAAGCACCATGTTGAAAATCCATCTGGGTGTTAATCTAATTATGTTACACCATGTTATTTCGAACTCTCTCATTTTCCCACTGATCTGTGAGGACAACGACCTAATAGGCTACAGCTGGTACCATCTGATCATCGATTTGGGCTCGTGGAAAAGGAGTCTTTGGCTTCTCTCTGTTTGTCGCTCTGTTCACAAGTGAGGATAGAGGCTGTGGCTGAAACAAATCTGAACCATTTAATGTGTATCCACAGAGACAATAGTTTATGGACATAGAATGGAACCATGCAGATAATTGCTGTCCCTTCCTCTCCTATACAGGAAGAGAAATGCGTCACTGATTTCCTCCCCCGGAGAAGCACTAGGCCTATTCTGATGCTGCTACTGGACATTTACAGTGGCCACACACCATACATAACTTTAGCCAAGACTTTATACATCCTCCCATATGAGCAAGCAACAGATCACGAGAGATGCCACAGCCACTTGTGTCCAGAAGACTAAGAGGCTTTGCTCTCACTGGGGGGGTAGGAAGACTTTCTCTCCCCCCCCCTATCACTTTGCATGAAACTGGCCAGTGCAGACATCTTTTAGCGAATTTCTACTCCACGTGCTTAAACTGTCTACTGACGTCACATAATCAGTAGTTTGAAAAGATGCGTTGGCTGGTCTCTTGTGACTTGTAAGAAGCCCGTGTTCGCCTTTACCCTCCCAGAGTTGGTAGTACTGCTTGAATGAGGGAGTCCTCGCTAATGGACGGCTAATGCATTAGTGGAACCAAAAAAGAAGCCACATAAGCAAGCTGAGTTTTCTAAGCTATTTGACATGAAATTGGAGAATTCAGACAAGCTGTTTTCACTATGCTAATTAAGGTCCTATAAATGCTATGTTTGCCTTGTTGATCCAAAACAAATGAATTGTTAGCAAACGCCAAATACTTGAATGTTTAATTTCATTGTATACATTTGAGTTTTGAACCTGGTCCTCGGCCAATTTCTAAACTCTACTTGTAACCAGACACGGCGGCAGTTCTCATATTACAATGTGAGACACATACGCCGTAAAATCCAGTGCGGCTTGTACAAGTATAAAATTAGAGCATAAGGCTTTTTATCAGGCGCACTCTGTAGTCCGGAATTTACAGTATCTTATTGTGTATAGTTTTTATGATGTATTTCACTAAATAACTCACAGTCAACAGACAGCACGCTTGCTGTACGCTCGTTCTTTATTCTGCGCTTCCAGCCCCTAACACAAAACGTATTCCCTAGCTAGAGTGACGCACTCTGACTACGGCACAACCAAGTAACCAAAATACCTAAACTCAACGTTTAGTACATCACAGTTTTCTTACTACGTATTAAATTATTTCAGTGTGTGCAATAGCTTTTTCTTAAATTATAATAAATTATTCTTATGTGCAGTAGCCTTACCATGTAAAATATAGATAGATAAATAGATAATACATTAATACATATCTTTTACATGCATTAACAAACCAAAAAACAAACCCACCCTTTGTGCTATTAGTAATTCGCTGCAATTTACTATATCCAGCATTTGTTTATAAATCATGGTGAATTTCATACTGAGTAATTTCTGTGTATTTTGTTTAATTTATTTAGACTTCAGATTTTATATTGTTCTTGTCCCTGTCTCTCTGTGTGTCTGTGCAGTTGTAACGTATATAACTGCTTCTAGATCAGTTCAGATTACTCAGCTTCATAGAGCTGATCATATTCCTTAATGTTTCAGACTTTGTGTTGTATTGCATCACGCCATATTGATAGCAATGCAATTGGACATGAGTGCTTCTGTTAACTGTTAGTTTTAAACAATCAGACCTATGTTTCCTCTGCTTTCTCAGGAAATTATGTGACTTTGTGCTGCTCTCCACAGGAAATGAGGGTCTTCCGCAGTTTGAAGCACAGTTCGTGAAGACATATGTTGCACATCCACCATATGTCGCATATCAGAGGATATTCATAGTGGGTCATCTTTTCTTGAGTGCAAGGTATACTCCAAGACACCCAGCATTCTCATACACTGCTCACTGCTGTCTGGTGTCCTCTTCTTGAACTTTCTGTCTTCAATAACTCAATTGATGTAAAGGAATCTGTCACCACTTTCTTACTGCGAGGGTTTTAGAAAAGAGGAATGGCTGAATGCAAAAGTGGGCATCATAAGATCACCCAAGTGGCACCCAGCAAAAGCAGCAGCACTCAGTCACGCACAGGCTTTATCTCCATGTATGCATGCCTAGACAGATGGCAAGCACAGCATGCATTGCGGAAAAACAGCCAGCAGGGAAGATGCTGAGTTAAAGATGTCAAGGAAGAAAAGAGTTCCACCCAAAAAACAGTGTATGGATTAAAGTGTCATCACCAGCAAGCAACAACAAGATTACTTGCCAGCAGATTTTCTGGGTCTTGAAAGGCATTTTAATAACCCTGAGAACGAACTTGAAGACTTGCTGTTCACTGAATGTTCAAACACATCAAAAATCTTACAATTAAATAGTAGATGGACTTCATTAATGGCTTCACAAAACACTAAAGACTTGGTCAGGAAAGAAAAAATCAAGAATTTGAGAGAGAGAGAGAGAGAGAGAAAGAGAGAGAGAGAGAGAGAGAGAGAGAGAGAGAGAGAGAGAGAGAGAGAGAGA
>JBBKCR010000034.1:3800201-3818088 GCA_037577295.1 Ladigesia roloffi | reverse complement strand
AGAGAGAGAGAGAGAGAGAGAGAGAGAGAGAGAGAGAGAGAGAGAGAGAGAGAGAGAATGATAGACAGAAATTTATAGAGAGAGAAATGAGAGAGAGAGAAAGATAGAGAGAAAGAGAAAGAGAGAGAAATGAGAGAGAGAGAAAGATAGAGAGAAAGAGAGAGAGAGAAAATGAGAGACAGAGAACCTCACCATGCAGCAAGTTATCTTTGATTCAGTGCTGAAATATGATTAAATGGATCACTAATGGTCATTAGTATTTTATTAGTAACCCATTAGTATTTAGTTTTTTGTTTAATTTTACATCATATTTGGAAAAAATAAAAAAATTTAACACTAAAAAACATTGCTATGTGGTTAGTATATTCAGTGTGGATATTTTGAATTTGATCAGTACTGAAGTTGTGCATCAGCTCTTAGGTGGCATTTAGATTCTACATAGTTAAAACTCTTCCCATGTAAATGTGAAGTATGATGAACTGACTAGAAGAATTCATCAAAAATCTGAAGAATTTCACACATGGTACCTTGTCACAAAACAATGTGCCTAAGAAGGCTGATTTCCATAGATATTCTGCATTCCCACATTTCACTGCTGCAGCCTTTGAACTACCCCTGCAGAAGTAATGATGGCATGTATACACCTGGCAGCATTCCAACATGACAAGGTCTTCTTACACAAAAAGTAATCAGTTAAAATCCTGGTCAAGCAAATGTAGCAGGGGGAGTTTTGCCCAAGGTCATTTATTGGTTTAGTGTGATGTTTTTGACAAAGGTAGGAAATCTTGCATCATTTTTACAGATAAGAGTAGGTAGAGTAGGACATTCAGTGATAGAAACCACATAAACAAGACTAAAGTAAGTAAGTCATCTTTGTTATGGAGCACATTTCAAGAGCCTGTGAGGCTGGGACTCACTCTGACTGGGGCACCAGCCCACTACCAATGTCTTTGGACCGGAGAACACATTGGAACCCACACCACCTCAAGGAGAACATGCAAACTCCACACAAAGCCCAAATCCCCAACTCTGGAGAGGTGAGGCAACAGTGCTACCCACTGCACCACTGTGGAGCCCAGCCAGACTACAATCCTTAACTTAACCCTGAAACCATCCAGGAGCCAGGGGAGGGTTATGTTCCCAGTCAATAACTTTGCTGCAGCATTTTGCACTATTTGGAGACGAGGTCTGATTCATACCTGCATAAAGAGAATTACTGTAGTATTTGAGATTACTTAAGCATGTATCCTGGTACGAGTCACTTATGTGATTCTTTTGACTCATTCCTACACACTTGGTCTGAGAGGATCAAACATGTACATTTTAAGAACCTTTTATTGCACAAAAAATGATGTCATGTGCAAGATGGCTGTGGATCTAAAATCCCACTAACGTACAGCCATTGTTCCTGGCAGAAAAAAAAGCTTTGTGCACCAGTAGGATAAGATTAGTTGGTAGACTAATCAGTCAGGCCAGAAGAATATTTCTGTCTGGGAGCATGTGTCTGAGGCCTTAGCCTCTACCCTGCTGCTGTGATTAAATCCTATTAATTGTCCTACCAAGAATCGCCATTTGTTCTGGCTGTTCCCCTGAAAAACCTTCAGTTGTATGATTAAAGCCGACTTTCTGCTGAGCAATCCCAACCGGCCCTTGATGGAATTAATCTCTTTCTTCCTAATCCTATTTTTCTGTTGCTGCTTAAAGTTGAGCTACTTTTCTGCGTGAAAACCTCTCATTAGTTTAACAGACCTGTGTGGAAATTAACTTGAGAAACAGTCTACTATCATAATCCATAATGAATTTGTAGATTGGGCATCTTTCATGGCCACTGAAAAATCACAAGAATGTTGTGATGACTTCAATTTGTTTTCAAGTGGTTTTCTAAATGGGAATAGTAACTTTTCTTTAAAAGTATCTCAAAAATGACCCAAAGTCCTTGAAAACACAGCTCCACCAAGACACATATATTCCCACCCTAACTGTTTTGGCAACAGGGTCCTCCTTGGGGGAGGTGTGTGTCGGGCCGTCCCGGGGGGGTGCAGATTAGTCATTGTTTTGAAGGATGAAGGAACTACACAGTACCAGGCACAGTGTTTCAGCCCGACCCAGGTGGGAGGAGATGTGAAACAGCACTCTTTTCGTTAACTCTTTCTTCCTTTCTACTCTTCTACACATCAGGACCAGAAAACCTGAAAAGAGACAGAGTGTGATTGTGCCATCAACCTTGTGTGTCTTACATGGAAAAAAAATGTATTCAAAGTCATTTTTAATTTTTTTCTATTTGTCTGTGGTCATGAAATCTTGAAACGGTGTAAATCACAGATATTCACACACCAATGCATCTGCATTGTTTCTCCATTCACTGTCCATTTTAGCACCCCGGACCACATCAGAGTACTTTGTGGTATCATCTTGTCTCTGTACCATTTGGGAGCCCCCATTCATTTAGCACATTCATCAATTCAGGACCTTCATAGGACCACCAGCAATCAGATATAGGTTGAAGGTGAATGGTTTTCAGAGCAGCCATGACACAGACATGATAGTGGTATTTGTGTTTGTGTGTATGTGTGTCTGTGTTTTTGCAGTAGTTTTTTGGAGGCTTTAAAACCTGTGGTCAGAAAATGACCACCAATGAAGGACTACAGGATGACTAACTCAAACTGTGCAGCACCACATACATTGTCAATCACTTTACATCCACAAGGTGGTCCAACAGGTTAGATGTGTTTAATATAGTGGACAGTATGTGGAGTAAAATGAATCTTCAGTGTACCCTTTAACAATAAATCACTGTGAATTTCTTGTTTCCACATCATCTCTTAAATTACATACAAATTTCCAAAATAGTGGAATTTACAGGTGAAATTAGTTACAAAATATGAAGCTTGGTCAGTGGGTCTAGTTCTAGACAGTGTATATTGACCATAAAAGCATTTAATTAAATTTAAGCCAATAATAGGGTTTGGCTGCCCATTAGTGGCAAATCCAGTCAGAGGCTGGAATGAGTAATAATAAAACATGACTCAGTTAATCTTTGGAAATTCTAGCCTCAATGCAACATCAAGCAACAACAATGCATATCGTTGACCAAAGGGCCCAAATATACATGCACTAACCTGATTATTGTCCTTCTAATTGCATATTATTCTTTACAATTATTGTTCTTGGAAGAGCATCAAAGAGAAAGATCGTTTTTCATCTCTTGGCACCCGCACACACTTAAAGGGATGAAGGATGAGGAACACACACACACCTACACATACACACACACAAATAAGACTGGCCTTCTGAGAAGGTGCAGCACTTCTCTCATCTTTCAGCGTGGCCTTATTTCAGCTTTCTGAAAACCGCTGAACTAAATATAGTAGAGAAAATGTGTTTCTTAAAGTGTTTAAGCATGGCCAGGAACAATTTAGCAAGTTTTTAACTTTGCAAAGAATTTATCTTCGAATTGGCAGTTTGCATCAGAAGACCTATTATAGAAAACAATTAATTCAGTTTTTTACATTGATTAAATAAGTGCACCGCTAATGCCAAGTTTATTTGTTGGCTAAGTATTTAGCCATGTTTTAAAACCAGAGAACAAAGCATGAAAACTTCAGTTAAAAGCTGAAGGTCTTTATGCACTTTTTGGGTGTGAATTTGATGGTTTTTAAATAGTTAAAATATGGATCTGGTTCCAACATACACTACGAAACATATTTAGTGTATTACCGTTGTTGCTGAGGAGTGTGTGTGCAGTGCTGTGCTGTGTTTTTTGTTGGCATCTTGATGAGCAGGGCTTGTTTTGTTTTGAGAAGCATGGCTTCCAACCTTCATTTAGCATCTAGGTGTGCTGGAAAATTTCAGACAAGCCACAACCTGAAGGCCAAGGTCATAGAGGGAGAGATATTTAAACACGACTGTTCTGTTTCTGTGTTGAAAACAGAAAGTTTGTACTTCTGTTTAGGGAGCACTTATGTAGGAGGATAAAAATAAAGCTATCAACTCTCAAATGAAGCTGCACTGCCTCCTGTAAAAAATAATCATTGTTGGCTTCATTTGAACTTATGGACAGTTGATCTGTGTCTGAGTGTAAGATACTACAGCGTAATCCTTTCAAAGATGGCGCCTTAAACAAAGTCAGGTTTGGTGTGAAATCGTCAACTTACTTTTTCAATGTAATGGATATAGTACCCACAGGTCATACCATTTCTAACCCAAATATCTATGCTATTTAGCCTTCATAATGATGAAGATGGTAAAATACACATAAATATTGAGAATTCAAAGAAACATGGGATTATTGTGCCAAACAACACCCCACATGTACCTCTGCACCATAAATATATATTTAACAGTAAAATATTGGATCAGGCCTCAGGTGGTGTGTTTGGATGTTTTTTGTGTGTGTGAGCTTTTACAGGCAACACTGGAGAAGTATTAAAAACAATGCAGGGATTGAACAATGCACGGATTTGGAAAAGGGTATGGACCCCCCCCAATTCAGATTTGTGTTTAAATAACTTTTTTCCCATGTTTTGACATATGCTCCATGTGTGCCACATCGGTGCATGTTTTTTCCATGTTTGCTTTTGTGCTGATTTGACATTTCTTTGGTCCACTGTTGTGTTTGGCCTGACTGAAGAGGAAATTGTCTGCCCAGAGAGAGAGAGAGAGATAAATAAATACTTAGAGAGAGCGAGAGAGAGAGAGATAAATAGATACTTAG
The DNA here is from genome assembly GCA_037577295.1 of Ladigesia roloffi. Lineage (NCBI taxonomy): Eukaryota > Metazoa > Chordata > Actinopteri > Characiformes > Alestidae > Ladigesia > Ladigesia roloffi. Next base: position 3,813,374 of record JBBKCR010000034.1, on the reverse strand, counting down.
AGAGAGAGCAAGAGAGAGAGACACAGAGAGAGAGAGAGATAAATAGATACTTCGAGAGAGTGAGAGAGAGAGACAGAGGGAGAGAGAGCGAGAAAGAGATAGAGAGAGAAAGGAGAGAGAGAGAGAGAGAGAGAGAGTTTAACCATTATTACCACGAAGGGTTTTGATATAAATTTCATTGTTGTCAACAACTATTGTAAAACAAATATGGGAAGAATTCCAGATGCTTTACGGACTGTAACTGGATCGCATGGACCATCGCCTGTTGCAACTACAGCTCAAGTTTGTACATGTTGAGCGGTATCTTCCTCTTATTGCATGGTTGCATTCGGTGGCTCTACAAGTCTACAAACTGCAGAAGGTCCAGGCATAGACATCAGATCAGTTTTAACCTTCCATACAGCATTTTTTATTTTCCAACATTTCCCTCATTATTCTCACATTAATTTCCTCCCATTAGTATTCTCTCAAACCTACAACATGTAGGGTAGATGTGCTTGTGTCAACAGGAATTATTCAAAGAAATATTTTTTTCATCAATATGGAGATCCATTATTATTTAAGGAAAATAATAAAGTTGCTCTGTGAGTAGTCAGAGAGAAAGGGCCAGTTTTCCATGTTTGGACAGAGGCAGGAAACAGCTTTGTGGAGAGATTTTATTGTTCTCAATCAATGAAAGGAAAAGTGTGACGTGAGGGAGTGTGATTGAATCTATGTGTGCGGTAGAAATGGGTGGTACTGCGCTCCTGAAGGCGTGCTGGGGTCAAGCCCACAGCTGGACACTCTGTGGGAAGGGTAGTGCATTTGAAACCAACTATAATTTCTCACCTTCTTTTATGAGTTTATATTCATGGCATTTTGAAGATGCTTTTTATCCAAACTGACTTCCATTACCTAACTACAGGGGAAGGTCTCCCTGCACCAACTTGGGGTTGGTGGTCTTCCTCATGAAACCAGTGGTTGTTTACTAAATGTAGGATTCAACTCATCACCTGTTGGTCCAGAGGCAAGTATTCAACCCACGAGGCCAACACAACTGATCGAAACATATTTTAATTGTGAAGTAAAATTCGATCTAGAATAAACATAAACTGTATCCTTGTTAGCATTAAAAATGATATCCCTTGTTGCTATTTCTGACGAGGCAGAAAATGAATGGTTTGTGACAACATGGCAGTGGTGGAGGATTATTTCCCATCTGACGGAAGCATTTCAAAATCTCCACCACCTACACAGTGGGATCTTCTTAATCTAACCTTTACAAATATCTGCTATAAGCAAGAGCAAATATGCAACATACAAACAGTCTAAAACAAGCTACTGTTAAGCCCCTGAACTAAATGGCTCTGCTATGTGCATAGTAAGCTGAAATCTGAGAGAATGTAACCCCAGGTTGCGAGGGAGCGCACATTAGAGAGACATATTGAAGGAACATATATAATTCTCTTGGGGAAATAATAGCAATTAGGCTAGCAACCCACAAGCTGCTCTCTCTTACTGTGCTGCAGGGTCGCATCAGACAACGTGGTGTCTGGTCCCTGCACCACGCCTGGTCCACACAACATGCCAAATATCAGATTCAGATAACTGTAATCTATACCAAATCTAATTCATTGGCACAATTGGCTTTGCTCTGTTCCATTTAATTTTTACAGCTTTGTGCAATAAGCCGAAAAATTTTTTTTTAACAAAGGATTCATGAATTCTGCAGACATCCATTGCCAGATGTTCATGAGAGCACAACTGGCTTTTGCACTTTCCGCATGGGTAGGATGGCGCCCCTCGCTCCTCATTACATACCAACACGATCTCACCCGAACCCAGCCATCACAGCATGAAATCAGCTGCGATCACGCTTTACATCTTTTTTTACGTGCCAGGAAAATGCTTCTTTTTTTGAAATAGGGTAATGCTTCACTACTGTATGTATTTGAATGCGCACTGCGTAGCACTGCCACTATCGCCGCTAACTGGTGACTGGTTAGAGTTAACTTTAGGATTAGGGATTCTCTCCGTCTCACAGCAATTCAACCTGTTTCAAACGCTGTGCAAACAAAAAAGTTAAGGAATCAACACGCTATTTCTCCCTACTGTCCCACAGTCACTGACTGCTGATCCTGGTGATGTCACGCAGTGCGCATTCAAATACATATGGTTAAATAGAAAAACAGCCCGAAGCGTCATCACAGCACGTTTTTAAATAGATTGTATATCGTGATGGCTTCACGTGAACTCGTGAGAACGGGCTCTATACTGTACAAAACCAGTCGGAGGTTTTTGCATACTCTGAGATTTTCGATTGTTACATAGGTATATGAAAAGTGGAATATAAAAATCTGAATTTCTAGGCACCTATGAATCAGTTCTATTAAACAGGCTTTATATCAGTATAGTATCAGTACTCTGTATTGGCTGAGAAACAGTTATGTGTATCAGGCAGGCACAGAGACAATTCAGTTCTCAGAAACCTTCACACAGATATCATATCATATTTTATTTTCTTTATGTGCAAAGAGAGGTAGAAAAGGGCATTTGCTGTTTTATGAAATCTCTGATGAGCTTCAAAAAATTAGAAAAGTCTTTATTGAAAGCTAAAAATAAAAATAGGCTGGGTGGTTTGTTTTCCTGGAGGAAATGTGATAAAGCTCTTGGGTAAATATTTCTGAGGCCGTGTGTTTGACAGCGCTTCAGTGAGTTTTTTTTTCCCTGATTCAGCACAAAATCTCTTGTGACAAATGGCCGGCAATGGATTCCCTGCCATGGCACAGCCAGGCTTTGTTTTGATTGAAATATTTAACTTTATGAATGTTATAGAAAATGAAAACTTGCACTCTCAGATTATGACAAACCCATTTCAGGGAAATGTACTGTTTTTGACTTTTATATGCTCGCCAAGGGCTGTGGCTGCACAATACAGTGTCTGTATCAAAGTGGAGCACGTCTCCTTGAGCATGCTTGAGAACAATCCAGATTTGTTCAGGTCCTGCAGGCCCTGTATAAAGATATTCTGCAGCCATACTAGGAAATGATAGTTATTAAACATTCAAATCCGTGAAACACGTTTAAATGGTTATTTATTAGTGATAATACTTTCATTTAAAGCATATTTGTGAGGAAAGCAGTTAATAATTCCATGTTAATCTGGTTGTTCAGATTAATTGTTTTGCTGTTCTTCACATTTTCACATTGGAATTTTCTTATGTTCAATTTGGAGAACAAAAAGATTCCAAAAAGAGAGGAAATTAACTTCAAAAACCTTTTGATGCTTATAGATGCTTGATGCACTAAAAATTCCAGTTTCATTTGTTGCTCCAGTAGCATTTTTACCTAATTCCTTTGGAAATGTGTTTGTTGTTGGTCTATGTGTATATATTCTTGAGTCAGTATTTCAACAACAAAAGCTTTGCTTCTAAGTCTGCTTTTAGACTGCTTGCTATAGGCACAGTCTACATTTTTGAGACAAATAAAGATCAGTGCAGCGAGAGAAATGGAAGCATTTTAGTATATTAAATTGGATTCAGGCTGAGATTAGAGTTAGGCTCTTTCTCAGGAGCTGAAATGATAAAGAATGAGGAAATGATCAAATGTACTGATGTTAACTGCACTCAATTTAAACAGCTGCACAAAGAAGAGATTTCATTTTGAATTTTCCTTTCCATTTGGAGGAAAAAAATGCACCACTCTGACCCACAGATATGTAACACAACCTTGGCATACATGCTCCGACCAATTCCAAATACCAAGATTTATTCTCACATGCGTACACATCTATGGGTCAGAGTGGTGTTTTATCAGTTGTGGACTGAGTGTTTGATAGCCTTGGTAGTTTGTTCTAAATGAAATCTCTTCTTTGTCCAGCCTTTTAAACTGAGTGTGACATTTGACCATTTCTTCATACTGCTTAATTTCAGTTACTGAGAAGGAGCCTTACTTATCTCAGAAAATCAGCCATATCTCAAAAAAATCAGACTGTGAGAGAACCATAAGTTCCTTGGTAAGCTTCAAAATTAAATTTGCAACCCCATCTCAAGAGTGCAGATCCGATCATGATTAATGGGGGTTTTTTTTTCGAGCTAGGACAATGCTTCTCTTTTTTGTTCTAGGAACGCACTCTACTAACCTACGGATTTTCATGGGCACTGCATTAAATCGCCAGTATCTGCGCTAACTTGTGACTCTTACGGTTAGGTTAAGGTTTAGGTTAAGGTTAATTTTAGGTTATGGGTGAGGTTAATGTTAGGGTTATTGTAAGTTGAAGGTAAATGTAAGGTTTAGGGTTAGGGTTAGGCTGAGGTAAGGAATCAGCTCATTTTTTCTCTCCTACTGCCTGGGTACTGAAGTGTTGTCCTAGCACGAAAAAGAGAAGCATTGTCCTAGCATGTAAAAAAGCCCTAAATCGTGATCAGAGCCTTATTTTGAATAAATTGTATTTCGTGATGGCTGCAGGAAAACTTGTGAGACAGGGCTAAAAATTTGTCTTAGTGATAACACAACTATTGAGATCCATAAGGTTGTTAAAATTAAGAAAACTGAGAAGCTGAAGAGAACAGCAAAATAACTTCTGTCTTAAGTTATGTTTTCCTTTTGTTCCTTATTTCTCCAAGAGGTGCACAGGGATAAGGAAAAACAGGTCAGGCCTGGATAATCTGCAAATAAGAAACTGATTTATTTCTGATGAAACAGAGAAAAGTTTGTTGCAAGCAGCAACATATGGGCTGAGTTCTGTCAGTAAGTTATACCTATAAGCAAAGACTGTACAAAGAGTTCAGGAGAAAATGTGTGCTTAGGTTCAAATTAGTCACAATAGTCTAGCATCCAAAATATGCATACATTTGTTGTATTTATGATGGGAAGGAAAATAATCTCTGAAGTTTAGGGAGATGAACAGAGTGTCCTCTCTGTGCTGGTGATTTGAGTCTCTGTCATCTGTAAAAAGGAGGAAACATATATTCCCACATATGTTGATAAACTTAATAGTTTCTCTGTTCTATCATTGCTCATTACCTACATCAGCTTTGTAGCCACAGCGCAAAACTAAAGTAGCAAACTTGTGTTGCTTAACTGAGCGGAAGGGGATATTTTTCCCTTTAAGATCAATAAAAAAAAATAAAGATAATTCAAAGTCAGCACTTCCACTTGACTTTTTTTCTTGAGTCTTTTTTAAGTGTATTTTGTATCATAATTATTTCAGGTGATGTTAATCTGAAATGAGAGTATTCTTGAATATTAACCCCTTAAATACCCAGGCTAATTATTCAGTTGCTGTCTAGATTTTGAAGAACTGAGTTTAAAGTCTGAACAATGGAAGCCTGAACTGGTCAAATAGTTCTGGGCAGTTTAAGGTTAAAGGTAAATCAAGTTTTAGGGTTAAATAAGATCCTCAGAGTGTTGTAAATTTTAACTCTTCCCCATTCACTCTGTCTGTCTCTTGGTGGCTCCCCTTCTCCTCCGCACTCAAATACAAACACACTTACAATGGTACATTCTGAACTGCTTTGGTGGGAAAGGCTAGACCTTTCAACTCTATATATCCGTGAAATGTGTGTATTTGTCACGATTTCACAGCGTGTGTTTACGGGGGTTAGATAGAGTGCACAATATTCAGGGAATCCAACATCAAGCCAAGATTCCCTACAGGAATGGCAGTTTTGTGGAAGCTTTTTTCTTCCTAAAGGTGGCCTTAAATTCTGTGTTGTTCAGTTTTAGCCTGATGCTCAGCAGTGTTTAGAACATTCCTACATGTAAAACTCACTTTTTATTAACTGTTGTAAAATCCTAATGTCACAAAAAGCTTTTTCAGTACATGGCTCTGCTTCGTTGACAAACCATGTCTTTCATGTCACAGCAACCAACTATTAACTGTGCTCTGCCAAAAATATTCCTTTACAGCAATTGTGAAGTTTGATATATTTCACAGAGCAATAAAATCCCGTTCAGGATTGGAACACAGAAATAGATGAGTGTGCAGTTCTATTGATTTATGTTTCTTCCTTTAAATTTTAGCTGATTGTCTTACACAAGGTTCACAAACTATTATTAGTATTAGTAATATTATTAAAACAACAACAACAACAACCATCATCATCATCATCCTCCTCATCATCATCCTGATCATCATCATCCTCCTCCTCATCATCATCCTCATCATCATCATCATCCTCATCATCATCATCCTCAACATCATCCTCATCATCATCATAATGTCACTTAGCCTCCAATACCCTTTTATAAAAAGGCCAGTATCTTATGTCCCTGGTATACTCTATACTTTTCCCTAAGACAATGGTGTTTTGTTTAGTTAAGTAACAAAAACAGTTATATCGTTAAAAAAGGCACACAACTGTGTAATTTTTATTTAATTGAATAATGTTTGTATGTAACTTTTATACTGCAGCTCTCAATTCACTGTTATATTTCAGTTTAAAACAATAGATTTAAACTCTCAAAACACCCAATGGAAAATTATCCAGTCAGACTTTATTTTCAAATTCCAAAACAGAAAAAAAGCATTGTTGTTTTTCCTCATTTTATGACTGACTTTAGCCCTTAATATACATGTATAAACCCCCTTAAAGTTAAAGAATAATTTTTTGTTACTTTGCATTGAACACCAGTATATGTAAATTATTTTGTTCAGTCCAGGCTGCAACTCTCCTTATAACTGGCAGAGTTAAACTACTTTGGGCTGAACGTGTGACTTTATGTTAATGTGGTTTCAGGACATCAGAAAAGGAGTGAATTCAAACTGGCCATTTTTACAGTTTAACTTCCAGGTTTGTGCTTATATCCTACATTCGAGCTCCTTTGTTTCAGAACCAAACATGTTTTTATAGGCTAGCCCTTCACACATCCTCAGGGATTATGATAAATTGATCTATAAAAGGGTCCATGGCAGGACCAAGACTGCAGCAGAGTCAGTGCTTTACAGAGCTGTAAATGTTTTACATGACCAAAGTTCCTGGAGAGAACTCAAACCTCCTCCACACAAATCTGACACCAGACTAGGATCAGATGTGTCCCAGTACCATTAACTATATTTAATTATCCACCCTCTGTACTAATACTGTGAGCTCAGCACTAGATTTTTTTTTATGTGAGGAGACTAAAAATAGTGGATGAAACCTGATAATCTGATCCCACTGCCATGTCTCCACACAGCTTTGGCCCAGAACTATATTGGGGAGAGGGGCAGAAAAATCACTGTGGTGTTAAACGAACTGCTAGAGTGCAGAGTTCATTTGAGCCCAGGGGATACAGACAGACCCATCAGACTCAACTAAACTGTTTTGCTCCTTTATAGTCTTGAATCAGCTCCAGTACCATTTGAGTGGCTTGATCTTCTTTCAAAACCGAAATACCAGCGCACTGTGGAACGGTACGTTTGGCATCAGGGTTTATAGTTTCCAGTCATTATCAGACTTCAAAGTTGTGCCCACAAAAGTGCTATAAGAGCTGGGCACAAAACTGCAGTGGTTTAAAGACTAATCTGACACAACGTGCAAAGCTGACAACAAAATGATGGCTGTGACCACACATTTCATGCAAAAGAGTTTAAGGTGATGTGTGTGATATGGCAAAAAACTTCATGATATTTCATTGTGATTCATGATAAACAACATGCAAGGCAATAGACTGTATATATTTTACTGAGGTTCACAAATAAGTTAGAGCAGTAGTCTTTTTTAATGATATATGCACTTGTTCTGAGATCTAAAATGACTGGCAAAGTAGGGGAGGACTTCTTTCTGATGTAAAGAAGCTGTTGCCAAAAGTATCTTGATGACCCTAAGCCTTTTGGAATAATGCTCTGATGAAATCAGAACTTGTTGGAACACTTTTTGTGTCCACTTACATCTGGTGAGCCAAACTGCCTCCAAAATGATGTGAAAGTCTGAGCTCTTGCTACAGGAAGGTGTATCTTAAAAGAAAAATGCATTTAATTACATGTATTCGCTCATTTATGTTTCTTTTAGGAACCATTCGGGTGTTCCTAGTGATTTCAAGATTCAAGATTTTTTATTTGTCACATACACTGTTATACAAGAACAATGTGCAGTGAAATGTACCTCAGCACACAACCCAAGGCTGTGCACATTTCTGATATAGATAACCTATAATTTACTGAAAGAGAGATAATAACAAGTAGACTAAAAATAAAATAAGAAAAAAGGACATTTCTGCCCTGTATGTGATACCATCATAACAATATATTATCATACTGGCCACCTCTAGCTAACAATAGTTACTCATTAGATCATGTAAGGTCAGGAGTATGCAGACTTAGGCATGTATGCTCTGCAGAAGTTGATTGTGTGTTGTTGTGGATACGAAAGCTTCTCAGCACAAACCCTTGAGCTTTGGAATGCCACTTCTGAGGGTATGCACCTAGTCTCCTTGGGGGTGGTGGGGGCGTGTTGATTGGGGGGAGTCCCTGAACAAAAGCTGTCCCCCTCCTCCTGCATGTGACACATTCTGGGCCGCAGTCCCACCTCCAGCAGCCTCGTGGACGGATGCTGGGGCTGCATGCAAAGGCTTAATCAGCCCAGCAGGAGCCACCGCTCAGGCCGTGGCGTGGAGCTGGGAGGAATCAGGGCAGAGAGGAGCTCCGTCGTGAAGAAATCATCAGGAGCTCATGATGCAAATGAAGCGTGTGACACGGAGGGGTTAAAAGCATTTGTGGGCCTGCCAGACGCTTCGGCAGTGTGAAATCAATGTCAAATCAAATGGAATGAGTGGCGTGATCCGCTGGAGCTCTATGCAAAAGTTCAACGACAGTTGTGGGACAGATTTAGAAAGCTGACCCAAGTTTCATATTGCTGGCAGAACAAAAACAACGTCCACTGTAACAGACACAAGAAGACAATGGAACATTTGTAGAATTAAAGAATCAAACTAATTCAAAGTAACCCTTTAAACCTTTAAAGGAACAAACCAGATGTGTTAATGTATACACACTGTTTTAAATGATATTAGTATATCGATTTAAATCTTGCAAACTGTGAGTTGAGTAAGATGTTCTCTTTCAGAATTAAAATCAGAATTGCTTTATTTGCCAAAACAAGTTTGACTACAGTGCAGGGAAGCAATAAAATATCAGCAAAAGACATAAAACACCACTCTAGGATCAAGGAAAAAAGAGTGGATTAAAGCATTTAATCAGGATCACCAACAAATTAATTTTTACAGTAATTCCAAAAATGTAACTAAAGTTTTATTTTAGTTTATGGCTTGTGTTGCAATATCATGGGTTTAAAGAGTAGTATGTATTCAGAGAAGTATGCTGTGAAATGGTAAATAGGAAGTGATGAATGAAACCAATTTATTTATTTTCCATGCTGATAGTAGTGGTAACTCTGGAACTAAATAGGAACTAATTGTCCATACACTGTCCTGTATGGACTTAAGCTCATTTTTAGGTCAAACGCTTCTCTCAGATCTACCAAATCTTGGGCATCAGGCAGCAGATTCATAGACATTTGATATAATAACTTTATGTGAGGCAACTTTCAGAGACATTAAACACTTCAGATGTCTGGTTCCGTACAGTTCCAGTGTCAACAACTAGTATTTCACCTCAAACCACTCTCAGTCACTTTGATTACAGTTTAATAATTAAATAATTCAGAAAGTTTGGAATTCTATTGTACTTATTATTTAGTGATTAAGCATCATAAAGTGTTCAAAATCATGTATAAAAAAAAGAGAAAGAACTTTGCAAGAAATGTGTTACTATAAATGCCCACTATTTAATATAAAGCAGGATATAGTTTGATAGATTATTTTTTTAATTCAGCGTGTATATAAAGTAGCATCTTTATTACAGATCTTGTAGAAAATAGTACCATCGGGGAATGAATATATGCCTCATTAAGGAGCCCAATATTAGTCAAAATAAATGTAAACCAAATAAAAATAAATAGGCCAGTTTCTCTGTCCACGCCAAACATCATTCAGAGTTATTTTTGTAAGAGTAAACAAACTTGGAATGGATTTCAAACAGCAGGTTTCCACCCATGCTCCTTGTATGTTAGCTATGTTATAATAATAGTCATCCACTTTCAGAGACAGTGTGGTCTATAGTTCAGTCTATGCTCTTTGAAACATTTGATTCCACCAGCACTGACCTGGTCTACATGTGTAAGACATGAATGTTACTGGGACTGCAAGGCGATACTCTTCAAATGTCTTGTACACAAAGAAAGCACGGAGGTGACCGGAGCTGCTCTGGTACCTGAAGCTCTTTTCTATATTAAGAGTGATCAACACTAAAGGTCACCATGGCAGCCAAGCAGAGGCCTTTGTCTAAATCCCAGTCATTTGTTGCAGAACAGAGGTGGGTAGAGCAGCTTAAATCCATTCTCCAGAAAACCTGCTCCTGCTTTGGTGAAGTCAAGACATTCAGGCCTGAAAATGGTAACAAAAAAAACTTTAGAACCTTGAGAACACAAGCAACAGGTTTTAGATTTCGATTTTCCAGAGAGTCAAAGCTACTCAGAAATCTTAGGGTGGACAAGATTTTAACATCTTTACATATTTAGAAACCTTTTTTTTTTTAATGCTTTGGAATTTTTGCATGTGCTATTCAATTTTGCCTATTTCACCCCATTGGTTTATTTCAGAAATTGCTGTGTGGTGAAAATACAAGAATTTTGATTGTGGTTTATTCTGCAGTTTTTGATTATGAAAAATATTTTGGCCATATGTTGGATTTATACTGAATAATACAATTCTGCAGGCCAGGATCACTGCGTCAAATATTGAAAATCAATGTTCAATCATGTCTGAAATAGAAGGAAAAGAAAGGTAAACCTGAATATAATTTGTTATATTACATTTAATCAAAGAATCTTTTTTGGAGCAGGACACACTCTTGCTTATTGGAACACAGCCCACTGTTGTCCCACTCCAGCTCCTCTTCAGACATAAATACATGCACAGATAACACACTAAGTATGTGGTGAAGCCTGTCTGATGTGTATAGAGAATTAAAACAAAGTTATGAAAAATGATGTGGATAAGGAGTGGATTTTGGGTTACTTGTCAGGTCGGATTATTTACAGATTATAGCAGAAACTGCTATAGCTAAAAAGAATGTACTGATCATGGTTTTGGTTTGAGCTTCATGTCTGTATTAAGCTGTTTCAGAGTCTTGAAGCCTTGCCAATGCACACAGCCTGAAAAATGTGGGTCATAGGTAAAATGTATGAGGTGAGAAATCTGAGGCACTACAGAAACACACTGGATCTTCGTACTCAGCAAACATGTCCTCTCCCAGATGGGCAAATGAAGTCTGTATTGTGTTGGTAGATTCAGAACCACTTCTGCATGCCGTGCAGATCAGGACCAGCATCCAGACATCTGACTACAACCCCTCTTGAATGTCGATGATCTGTTCAATATTTTAACATCTGGCTAGGAGTTTATGTGGATGTTAAAGACAGCAGATGTAGGAAATTAACAAAAGTCAAAAACAGTTGCCTATTGAAGCATAATGTTCCCATTGCGGTCATCATGTTCTGTCCAAATGTTATTTACAAATGCATTCTTCTCAAATGCATGTTATTCTTCAAATGACGTATTTTCGTAATAACATTTCTCAGTGGGACTACGTCCCCATCTATCAGCACTGGCTTGTAACTAGTTCTTCTTCTCTTTTACAGGAAATTTTGTTGCGAAATAAGCTACTAAAGCCTTTCAATGAGAGCCATGGGCAAGGAGCAAAGCAAATGCATTGGTATCACCAAATTAATAAAAGGAGGAACTACATGAGAGGGAGCTAATAAGAAAGAACTGTTTCCTCGCAGATGTTTGTTCATTTGGGTGAAAGCATAATCATTTGAAAGTGAAGGCATTATCATTTGAAAATATGTACAATTTCAGAAGTGTCTGAAAGATTAATGCAACTACTGCCTACCTCTGTAATGGGAAATCCAAGAAGTCTAATATCCTGTTCATAGTCTTTACTGAATCTTTTGAGCAGCCTCAATCTTAAAAAAAAAAAATCTTTACACAAATGCGCATTACTCTGTGTTTTATATTTGTGTTTTGTATGCTTGCATACTTTTAAATATTTTCATATTATATATATTTTTTTTCTTGGTAAAGTCCACTCAAATGAAATCTGTTTCACAAATTAATTGGTTTATTTGAATGTTCAATTCATATGAAATCAGATCCATTGATCTATAGTTCTATCAGAAAATAGAAAAATCAGATCCCTAACAGGTCGAACAAATCTGAGTGGCAAACTGGTTTGAAGCTTCAGTAACTAAAAGAAAAATCCCTTCAGATTCTCTGAATTGTTGAACTGAGTTTAATGAAGTTAAAGTTTTATCACAAAATATATCTCATCTGTAATTACTAGAACTTCAAACCAGTTTGTCAAAAAAAGATGGTCCAGTTCGTAGTACAAGACATGGTACAATTTATGTGAAAAAAATAGTTAAACAAACACATATAAAATGTGCTCTAGTTTTGTAAGTGATTTTTTGTTTAAATTTAGATTTGCCTGCTTCAGTCTCTTGGCTTCCAAAACAGAGCTGAAGTCAGTCGAAGAAGTGAGCGAAGCAGGGCTGAGATGGGATGACAGAGGAGAGAGAGCACAAATAGTCTGCGGTGCGTTCCACGTGAGCAGGAAATGCAGGAGCAGCAGAGGAAGCCCTACTGGCTAAGAATAGCACTCAGTGATAGATTGGATCCACGCTGACAGGAAATTGTTTTGCTGGCCACCCTCTACCTAAAGCTCCAGTGCAGCTCTTTTGTACATTGCCGGCTGGAAAAAAAGCGACCAGTGGCGCTGCTCTGCAGATTTCTGGTTAAAAATATGGCACAGACTCATATGATTAAGAAACCTGCATGATGGCCTTGAGCACAGAAAGGACCACAAAACAACCCCTGCCTCAGCTGAGGAATGATGTGGCAGAGAGAAGCTTTCAGTGATTTACGATTAGCCCACTGAATGCCGGAATCGGTCCCACTGACTCAAACTTTCAACATGATTCAATTGTTGGGATGAAAACCAAGGATTTGGATTGGATTTACTGTCCAAAACAAGCAGTAAAAGTACAGCTCTTATAGGTAATGCTGATTGATGGAGGTAAAATAGTAACCAATCTACTTTTTTTCTAAACAACTCATGTCTGTCTAGACTGGAGAAATGTCTTCTGAATAACT
>JBBKCR010000034.1:3759949-3785029 GCA_037577295.1 Ladigesia roloffi | reverse complement strand
ATATATCGCACCTAAAAATAAAATGAACTGAACTTTGAACTAGTTCAAAATTTAAATTGTGAGCTATGAACGTGAACCGTTCACTTTGAGCATGTGTGAACTGAACTTTGAACTAGTTCATAAAAAGTGTGAACTTGCACAACACTGGTAGATACTGAACATAACATCACTACTTACTGTGGAATGTTATTTGTATTTACTATTTTTTGGTTTATTTAGTATATTTAGAAAGAGGAATGTAATAGAGAACATTTACTAATCATCTAAACCAGTGGCTGTGTTTGTGTACGTAGATTGTTTATATTGCGAAAATAATAAAAGATGTGAATCCACTACGTACTCGTACGCAGCTAAATTTTTGGTGCTCTAGTGACCAAGATTAAACTGAGAGAATCATTTTTCAAAATAAAATATTTTTCAGACTTTCAGACAGAAATAAATATTGCTTGGGCAGCCCGGAACCAAATGATCCACGGACCGGTACCGGTCCGCAGCACAGGGGTTGGGGACCACTAATCTAAATGACATGCCCAAGACTTTCGTATGGTGTTGCATTTTACTTTTAATTCAGAGATTCTTGCACTTTTGTACTTCCTCTGTTGACTTTAACTTTTTTGGAAACTGACAGCAAGTTTTTTTATGAATCAAACTCTGAATTGTTTTATTAACAGGCCACAATCCACTGTGCTCAAGTATCTTTGGTTGTGCCAGAAAGCAAGAAAACTAGCAATGCAGTGATTTTCTACACTTCACACATTTTCCTCCAGGCCTTCCATGCTGGTTCTGGTTTCACTTTACAGGACGGTTTTGTTTTCTGAGTAGAGACACAAAGAACCATCAGTGTCTGTCTGCAGAGATGACGCATAGAGATGGCACCAACTGCACCCAGAAGGCAAAACGGAGACTGTGTGTGTGTGTGTGTGTGTGTGTGTGTGTGTGTGTGTGTGTGGTTACAATATTTAGAAAATGCATTCATTATAAGATAAAATGAACCCACAAGTGAGAAATTTGCAATGTTATGGCAGAAAAAAAGCAGCAAAAATATAGATAACAATCTATACAACATAAGTTAAAATAAAGAGTACATTTTACAACTAACACAAAATTATAAAGTATACATTAGTATGTGTAAATGTGTGTGTGTTTGAATAGACACATTGGAGTGTCCTCACCAATGCATTGGCAAAGTTATGATGTAACAGACAACCTGCACATTGTTCACAGTAATAACTGTGCATGTGGACCAGGAAAAAACCCAAACATTGCAAATGTTTACCAGAATATTACACACAAAATAAAAATATTGCACATAAGATGAATAATTGTTTTTTGAAGGGATATGGTTAAAGATTGCATTAATCTAGAATCCGAGAAACATCAAGTGATTACATTATAGGTCTCATTTGCATCTTGGAACTTTTTGCAATGTCAGTATTTCAAAGGCGATGCTGCATTAACGGTTATATATGAGGGATCACACAGCGTGTGGTATCAGACGATTTTCTTAGCTTGCAGGGCAATTTTTGATGATGTGCCAGTGTCTAGAAGTTGTTTTAAACACAGTTTGATTTTTTACAATTTTGATTTTGACTTGCTCAAACACAACTGATTTGACTTGACAGTTATTGCCACATAACAATATGGGTGAGATATCTTAATTGTGATGAACAGTATTTATTTTTCTATTTTTGCCCAAAATTCAGTATTTTGGTTGACTAATTGAACAAATCAAGACAATCATGTCATCTCGCACTGTGATTGATCAGGATACCTACAGCTAGGTCTTGGTATTATCAACAATTTCACAAGAAATGGATGATCTAGGTATCATCATATGTTATAAAAACCAAACACACAACATGAACTAGGCTAATCAAAAATAAATGAATCAAATTGGGCATAATTATAATGTATAATACATCTTAAAATTTCTGGTACAAAAAATCCCTTACGTATGAGTGCACATGTGATCAAGTTTCCAAGGAGTGCATTATAAGTAGGAGTCATTTTAAAATTGTGTTTAATGCACAGGGAAGTGGTTATTGGTATTGGTATTTAAAAACACATGTGGTTTTGCGTTTAGTACGTTCAAGCTTGTGTGGGTGCATGTGTGAAAGAGAGAGCGCCTGTGCCTGTATTATCGATGTACAATTAAGTCTTCATTAACACAAGCCATAAATCACAATTCAGTAACTTAATCTGGTTAGTTGCAAAGTAATCCATATGCTTATAAACACAGCAGGTAACAAACCATTTATAAGAAATTCTTTATAAAATACACTTTCTGCATTCACACAACGCAAGAATTTAATAAAACATTTTCTTATTCTTGATAATCAGTCTTCTCTAATGCAGCATTTTATACAAACTATAATAAATAAGAGGTTAACGCTGAATATTAGAGCATGTTTAAATGTTTCTAACATCACACTGTCTGACTACAGTTTGGGTCTGTTTGCTCATTACCACTCTGTGTACATGTAGAGTGTTGTTTTGCCCTGTTTATTCATTGATTAATGAATCAATGTGTTGGATCACAGCAGAGAGTTAACCACTGAGATTGAGTTGATTTGCCTATAGCAGTCTTCTGCTGTGGCAATGGCCAGAACAGTTGAAATCTATAACATGCTCTGGTGACCAACGTTATCAGATTGTTTAATATGCAGGCCTCCATAACAAAACTGAACTCCCTGTAATATTAAACCTTGGTGCACTTGCTTGTTCATTAGTTATTCTCTTGCCCTCCTCTCGTGTGGCAGTGGTTTCACTTTGCATGACGGCGTGCAGTGCAGTTTGTGGGCCTTTGCCATGTCTAAATGGAGAAATTTGTTATAATGAGATGAGAGATTCGAATTACGTCTGAAAATAAAAGAGAGAAATCAAAGCTATCTGTAGAGTATCATCCACAGACCTTAAAGGGCTTAGATTCAGGATGCATAAAAATGTGTCCCGGCTAGAGATGGGGCGTGGGAATAAATACTGAGAGGTACTGCATAATTTTTACAATATTATAACGGTAAAGGATTGATATGTAATTGTTTATTATTGTTTTTTACTCTTAAATTGATGCTCTTTTATTTATTTAATCTACTCTCATAACGATTCTGCTGTTGTTCGCAAGGTTGTGCATGACCTCATTCTTCTCGTGCGGCACAATGGAAATTTAAAAAGTCACATAAACGTGACGTTCCACCTGCTTTCAAGATTTTTTCCTCAAAGGTTGCCGTTCCCAACCTTTATGCCAGTAAAATGAATCTAGTCTGACTGGAATATCACCTTGTTGGAACATGTAAAGAGCAGTTGGATTAATGTCGGTGTTTATGTGCTATTGGAGCCTGATGTGGATTTGTCTTTCTTTTAAGCTTGAAGTAGGAGCAGATGCAGCAAAAGGATGGACAGTTTTGTTGTGTTCACTGTGGTTTGAAAGTTATCTTTTTCTTATGGATGCACTTTGCAAAGCAAGATGAGCTGAAGCCAAATTAGAAGCTTATTTTACACAGTTATTGATATTTCCAATCTTATATTCCCTTTAAAGTTGCATTTTTCAGTGCATCAGTAACAAGACATAGTGTAACCGTAATTAAAACAATTAGTAGGATTCTAACAGCAATTTTTACTTTTTTTAAAAAGTTACTTTTAGTAGAGATCTGGTGGTTTTGTCCAATACAAGACAAAAAGGTTTGGCAGCACTGTTTCAGATGCCAACTTATTATAGAAAAATGGCTTCAAAGAAACTTTTGTTCTAGCAGAATAATTGCAGTGTGATATTTTGTCTTTTTTTTTGTCCACCCTGGCCTGCCGTGCTAAGTGCTTCATGTGAACATGCATGTAAAGTGCATACACATTGTTGAACCCTAGGTAAAGTTATTTTCCATAGTTATTGAACTCTGGGCCGTGGTAAAATTGCTTAAGGCAAAAGCTTTGATGTTTTGAGATAAGCTGTCCTCAGCACTTCGGGCACACATCACATGGTCACTTGCAAATAGTGGGAAGAGGCTTGAAATACCTTGTTTTTTGCGCACTAGTAACAATGTCTCACAATTTAAGTGGTAATTGAAATTTAGCTTTGTAACTAAGTAGACCTGTCCTGTTTCCCTGCAGTAGGACCCTCAGGTGTTCAGTCACAATTGTGAGCTCAGTGTTCTTGAAAATGCTCCCGCACCTACACAGCTGACCTACTTATAGGTGGTGGTTGGGAGGGTTGCAGAGAAGGAGTTATGAAGCATGTAATGCTTTCACATAATAGGATCTTATGGAAGCGCTACTGCCAGTTAGGAGCCTATTGAACACGCTAGTTCACATTACACCTAGTTTCCTCTCTGATTGTAATCTAGTGGAATGGCGTGAAGCATTTCCAGTCCCTTCAATGGCACTACAGTGCTTAAAGGCAATGAAACCTGATTTACTTAACTGTTGCCGTGGACATTTATACTGAAGCCCTCAACCATGCTTGTCCTACTTATTTTACTGTGCCTTTTATACCCATTGGCCAGGCAAGTGGTGTACGGTTTCAAAAACGCCAACTGACAAACATGAATCTTTCAAAACTGGCTGGAGTGGCCCCAGCTCACACTGCCGTTCAGCAAAGGCCAGCGGAAGATGAAAACCATTCCTTTTGTTGTTCTGGACAGAATGCAGAGCGTGATGTGCTCATGCATGCTACAGGATGTCAGCATCTCTTTTAGTTCCTCCGAACTTTCTTAGTTGGGGGCTGGGTGAGGAAGTGCACATTGTGCATGCACTGACCTTTGCACGACCAACCCCCACTGCTGATTTGAATTAATATTATGGCAGGAATTAAAATTTCATTTGTTGTAATACACTTTCTGGAACTAAAAATGTCTTGGCCTGCTTGCTCTATGTTTTGTAGCTTTTTTGGCTTTTTTACTTTTCCAGTAGTTTTTTGTAGATCGGTGCTGTCTAGATAAAGCCTGGCTTGTGTTTTAGAGGAGTAAATTCCCCTTCTCACGAGATCCACCCTTGCACGGGTGCAAATATGTGTGGAGGGGGGTGCTTGATACAGCAGATAACATTTTGAGTTCAACAGAATTCCCCTTCACATTGGCCTGTCTGCTGACTCCCTCTGTTCTGCTGACTCCCCCTATTCGAAGACTCTCTTCAGTAAAATGTTGGTTTTGCCTAAAATTTGATTTACAGAGTTTCCCCCATTATTCTAAATGTAGTCAGTCTCAACATGGTTTTCTGAAGTTTGCTTTCAAGTTTTTTTCACTGGACATACATGGGACATAGCTAAGTTACGGACGTTTTTAAGCCTTTTTAGTAATTAACATTATGAACATTGCATAGATATATTTACACATCTGCCTCAGCTATTCATCTCTCACATGGGGTTTCTGAAACAGATATATTTTGGTTAGTTTTTATAGACAACAGTGTGTTAAACAGCTGAAAATAGTGGTATCATTCACATAAAAATTTCATTTTTTTCCAGGACCATCTTTCCTAGACTCCCAGAAGCTTTGTTTTTACATAAAGCATGTGACATCCATGAAAGCTTTGAACTTAAAACCCAGTGGACCTGATTTTTCTGCTTCAGCCTCATCTGAAAGCTGAAAGGAGGCCTTTATGTCTCTGAGGAGCTCGTTAGGCACAGGGCGAGTCTGACTTCCACCACAGAATCGTTTGCTCTGTTTTCTTAGTCGCTCTGGTCCCTCACCTGTTCTTTTACGGTGCTGGCACATTCTCAACTGTTGCTTCATTCAGATGTGGTATTAAGAAATGCCTGTTTATACAGAGGCAAACACTGCAGGCCTGCTTCAGGTGCTGGTTTTAGATGATTTTTATTTACATCTGATGGTTTATATGCACCATTACAATGTTTTTTTTAGTTAATGATGTACTTTGACCTGTTTTTCCTCAGGTTTAATGGTGTGCTAAAGTAAATGTTTCAAATGTTTTCTATGTTTCTCAACATGACTAATCTGCTGTCAAATCCATGAAACTGACGTTTTAGGTTATACTGGAACTTTTTGTTGCAACTGTGGTGGCTTTTGAGGATTTATTGAGTCTTTAATTACCATTTACAGGCCAAAAGCCGTATCCTTTCATATGTGTTAAAAAGGTTGATTGGGTACAATCCAATTTCATATTCTGGAAGACGTGGACATCAGTCAAGGGACACATTGGCAAATGCGTCACAATTTTTCGTAAGAGGCCAAAAGAACCTGTTGTACCACATTAAAAAAAATAGGATTTAAAAAAACTATTAGCCCAGCAATTTTATTTACCATGCTATAATAATATTCACAATTTGTATAGAAAAGCATACTGTGACATAAATATAAATGAAGATCATATTGACCATACCTACATATAGACCACCCTTGCAGAGATATACATTTTGATGATGTAGGTCTTAATTAGTTAAAAGGTATATAATTAAATCATTGATATTATTATTTGTTCATAACTGTAGGTAGGGCATTTTGTGTGCTTTAATGTAATAGTGGTGTAGTAGTTGACTGATGAATCCATTGGACACTAAGAAAAATATCTAGAGCATGTGTGTAAGTGGTTAAACTTCTCTGTAGCATTAACAGCTTTGTGCCGTGTGTTGACTTTAAGTGGGATGTGTCAAGTGCACATTTATTGTCTGCAGTTTGTTATCTGAGGATGTTTCCTCATGGTAGGAGAAACCCCTCATTGACGTGTGGTTTCACAACACACCTGTTGTCTTGGTCATACCCAGTGTCAAGTCTTGGTGAGCATCTTCTGTGCCTTTTTCAGAGGATGTTATGTCCCTGTAATTTTCACAGGGACCTGCTTTTGTTTGCTTGCAGGTGTGTGTGTGTCTGTGTGTGTGTCTGTGTGTGTGTCTGTGTGTGTGTCTGTGTGTGTGTCTGTGTGTGTGTCTGTGTGTGTGTCTGGTTAGCCCTTCTAAGAATGGAGCGGCTCCTGCCATTATGTGCAGCGCTCTGACTCCGCTGTACCCTCCAGCAGAGCGCTGCTGATTGTGTGAACCGTAACCTGAGAGCAAGGAGCGGTGTGGCCCATGAGAAAGGGTGTGTCAACAAGCTGTATGCATACGCAGTTGTAATTATTTTTGTACATTTTCCAGACAACCGGAGCATGATTTAAAGTAAAAGCAACAAAATGGTCCAGACTTTGTAATGTTGCTTATTGTTTTATCAAGGCCGTATGTTTCCTTTTTTTCTGAACAACAGACCAAAACCAGGTTTGGTTATCTAAAGTAAGGCCAGGGTAACACACAATACATTATCATGGACCCTTTAACACTTTTATGCCTTTTCTTGGTTTCCACTCAAGCCATCAAGAGTAGTCCTGCTGTATATGTGCTTTTGCTACAAAACCAAGCAGACTACACTGGCTGTATATATGACATGTGGTCAATAGAACAGTTTCTTGGATGATGCAAAAACAAAAGACGTGATACAATAAAACTGCATTCACTCTATAGAAATCATGTTTATGTTCAGATTCATGTCAACCTTTTGTGACAAATGGATACTTTATTATTAAAAGTAAGAAATAAAGTCTGATTATGCTTGTTTTGTCCAATTACATACATCTCCAATAACTGTAAAACCTCATATTGTGGTGTGGCCATAAGACCTGCTTCTCAAAGTCTGGCACCAAGATGTTTACATCAGGTCCTTTTAAGTTAAGTAATGGTCAATGTGAGGCCACCATGGATTGGAATAATATGTCCAGCACATCCCACAGATGCTCAATATGGGAATTTGGATGGCGAGTCAACAACTTGAACTCCTTGACTATCAAACCATTTCTAAACAATGTTTGCAGTGTGGCAGGTTGCATTATCCTGCATTATGCGTGATCAGCAGATAACTTAGCCGTGAAGGGGTGCAACAGTGTTTGTGTGTGGTACTTGTCAAAGCCCAGAGCATCACACTCCCTCCGCCAGGTTGCCTTCCTCCCATAGTGCATACTGCTGCTATCTCTTCTCCAGACTGTACACATGATGGTGAGACCAATTAACCTTCTTCCAGTGCTAGTCTGATGATCACATTGTAGCCACTTTTAGCGGTGGCCAGGAGTCAGCATGGGCACTCTGACTGGTCTGCATCTATGCAGCCTTGTACACAGGAGGTGGTGATCCGCTGTGTGTTCTCACACCTTCGTAATAGCCGCAATGAACTTTTTCAGCCTTTTCTGCTACAGTAGCTCTTCAGTGGGATCAGAGCAAACAGGCCAGCCATCGTTCCATGTGTGGGTCAGTAAGTCTTGGGTACCCATGACTCGTTGGTTGTCTATCTTTAAACACATCTGAAAGTACTAACCATTGGAACTTGGGGACATCTCGCTAGACTTTTTGAGGTCTGACAGTGGTCGGAGTCTTTCAGATTCTTGGATTTGCAAATTTTATCTGCTTTCAACACACAGACTTCAAGAACTGACTCTTCTCCTACTGCCTCCTGCTTGACGGAGGCCATTGTAACGAGAAAAGGCTCTTGACCTGGACATTACACAAAAATTCTACCACAATAAATACAGTCAATATTTAATACAACAATTAAAGTGTGATGTTTATCTGTGTTTTTCGCTTCACTCTTCAGTAGTTTTAATGCAGGGCCTGATAGTTGTTGCTATAACAAAAAAAACTGCTTTTTAAATGTGTAGAGTATCTGTCTTCGGAGTCAAGTTTAGGATAATCAAGGCACATATTACCATGCATAATTCATTAAAAAAATTATTGATCTGGGCCATCTAATCCCATACCATTTAGAATACATTTAAAAAAGCTTTAAATTAATGAAAATGAACAAAAAGATAGTGTCTTTTTTTAAAGAATCATTTTGAACTAATTAGTGTCCATTTAGTTTGCAGATGTCTCCTCAAAGACCCCTTTTTAAATAAAAAATAAGTGAATAACCAGGCCGTGTATTCAATGATTTATAATAATACTAGGCTTTATAAAGGAACAGGTTTGGAGATGGTTAAACTAATGGACAAAATCAACACTTGCATTTGTTGTATGAAAAATTGTGTTTGCTGTAGTAGATTTGTTTGCATACAGCCCAGATCAAGAATTTATTCGATTTTCCTCACAATCTGTCCCAGAACTCGGAATGAAATTTATGTGACAAGCTTATCTCCTTACAACGTAGAAAAACAAATGTATGTGCATATGAATGTGTATATGTGTGTGCATACTGTGTTGGTATGGCTGTTAGAGGGTGTGTGTGTGTGTGTGTGTGCGCACAGTCTCGGCTTACGTGGAGGTTTGAAATGGATTCCCAGCCGGCGGCTTTTCCACGTCCCACCTGCATTCCCACAATGCCCCTTTGTTCCTAGCCCATGGCACTGTGGGATAGCTGTTATTCGAGAGGCGAGGGCTGGTCACCAACTTTTTCTTTCAGAGTAAAGATGGTAAACTCCTGCTATCTGGTTTCGTTGTACCTGAGTCGGGCTCTGGGGAGCGAATGGGAGCGAGAGCGCTCTGTGCTTCTCCACTTTGTGTGCTCGTACTCAGTGCAGTGCGGTTAACTCCTCAAAAACTGCAAGTGAATGGTGCTATTTGGTGCAGTGTGCAGAGTTTTAAATCCCTCATAGTGTCCTCAAACAATCCCACATTGTGCTCAAGTATGAGGTGCTTTATGCAGTCCGGTCGGGCAGCATTTCTTGCTTTTCGAGATAAAAAGTACAAGTGCTTTGCAAGTGTTTGTTTTCCAATTGAAGACAAATTCCTTGAGGAAATTAGTGATCCGATCGTTTTTCTTTCATTCTTCTATTTTGGGTTGAGGTTTTTTTTTTGTTTTTTTTTTTAATAGATTGATTAAGCAGTTTTTGTTGGATATCAAATCTGATACCTTTGTGTGAGGGGAAAATGTTATGTGATCCTCTCAAAAATAAAGAGTTAAGCTGAGAACTAAAAGAGTTGATGGTTTCTAGATGTTGCTGTTTGCACAGTTGTCAAATCTCTGCTTACTTCCTCCTTGATGCTTCTTAACTTTGCTTCAAACATGGTTAGGCTGAACAGAGGAAGTGTGGCTTTTCCTGTTCTTTAGTTTGTTATTGTTGCACAGCCCATTTATTGAGTAACTGAAAAGAGCCGAAGGGGTGCACCACCATCGATTCTGGGCTTAATTAAGGATGGATGCTAGCCATGGCTGGCCTTTCCCTGTCCCTGATCAACCTAACACATGTGGGCAATTGGAGCCAAATGGCTGGTGAGGTCTCTTTCTTTATCTGTATCTCTTTATATCCATTCTCAATCCTTCTCTCCCTCTCTCTCATTAAGCCTCTTGGCTCCTCCTGACATGGCAGGCTGGCCAGGGGTTTTCCCACCACCGGCTACACAGACATAATTGATTTAATGAGACTTAAAACCTGCAATTTTGATGTTTATCATCTGTAATCCTGACCATGTAACTTCCATAAGTGTTATTTTAAATGCTGATGAGTTGAAAACCACTTTCCCCAGTGATCGCGTACGAAGTTTCTGCAAGATCCTCCTGCATGAGCCCATATGCTTTTTCTTCAACAGATCAATTTAGGTTTTTTTTCTCCCCTGGCTTGTGTTTGTAAGTGATACAGCTCTTTCTGTTTTAGGACAAGCGTCAAGGGATGTGTAAAGTCTGGCTAGCC
The DNA here is from genome assembly GCA_037577295.1 of Ladigesia roloffi. NCBI lineage: Eukaryota > Metazoa > Chordata > Actinopteri > Characiformes > Alestidae > Ladigesia > Ladigesia roloffi. The sequence continues at coordinate 3,774,439 of JBBKCR010000034.1, read as the reverse complement.
AAAGTTACAGAAACACTAACTGCACTGTCCCACAGATCTGTCCTTACCCAGTTGAGCCAGTGGAAAAAGCCACCCTGGCTTCGGGGCACTTGTTGCTGGACTGGCCAGAGTCCTTGGGCTTTCTGGGGCAAATTGTTTTGTTTTTTGGGTTTTTTTGGTTCGTTTGTCTTTTAAAACACACACTGTGTGTTTGTTCACAAAGCCGCAGCACAGCAAGTGTGCAGGGGACGGTGCTGTCATTGCTCGTTTGGATGATGTACTGTAAATGTTCGGGGCTCAGACCACTGGGGCTCCTTATCATAACATCCTCTGCTACGAGGCGGAATATTTGTTCTGAAGCTCTTTGACTGCCTTAGACCCGGACAGGGAAGGGAGAGAGAGTTCCAGTTGCTTACTCAGCTCTTCACCAGCCTCTCATGGAGATGCAGTCTTCGGTCCAGTTCAGCATTTGAAGATAGAGTGACTTTAAGAATCCTCAGTATCCTCAGCATGCAGTTTCATTTGAATGAATGCAATTTGGATGCAACAGACTTTAAGCTGATATCCTGCAGAGTCTAGTGCTCTGGTGCATGAACATTCAGTAAACAGATTCTTTTGGTATTTGTATATAAAGTAAAAGAGCACGTTTGTTTTTCTGGATCTAGTCGTGACATGGAGAATAAAGAGACGCTGCGGGGGCTGCAGAAGATGGAGGATCGGCCAGAGGAGCGAATGATCCGTGAGAAGCTCAAGGCCACCTGCATGCCTACCTGGAAACATGAGTGGCTGGAGAGGAGGAACAGGAGAGGCCCTGTGGTGAGCTGTCACTCTCTCTGTCTCTGTCTCTGTCACTCTCTCTGTCTCTCTGTCTCTCTATCTGTCTCTCTATCTGTCTCTCTGTCTCTCTCTCTGTCTCTCTCTCTGTCACTCTCTCTGTCATTCTCTCTCTAAGATAAATTAATAGGTAGCTTTTGAATAGTTATTTAAGTAAATTTATCTGTAATTTAGTTCAATTAGAGGTAAGATAACTACTTACATTATTGAACGTTTATATGCATAAACTATACTCAGGAGAATGGTCTAATTATACTTTATATTATGTAAACATTATGGTACAACTTATGTGAAAGTTGACAAAAGTATTCTTAAAGCTATGTTGTAGTTCTCTAAAAGAGAAGAATTGTTTTTGTGAATATGAAGTACCATGAAAATGCTTAAGGAAACTTTAAATAATGCCAAGTTTCCTCCCAAGAACCTTAACATACAGCTTAACCTTCAGAAAAGTTCCTCAAACTCGCTCATCTCATCTGCGCAAATGGTTATTTTCCACTTAAAGATTTTTAAGGAGCGCAAGTTGGCAGCACACAGAAACCATTTCTACTGCCCATGTTATTAAAAGTGTAGATAACCAGTCTTTACAAGGCAATAACAGCTTTTAATCCTTTATTTTTTGTAACATGGGTACTATGAGTAGAGCTAGTTGTGAAGTATGTTTTTGTGTGTGTGTGTGTGTGTGTGTGTGTGTGTGTGTGTGTGCATGCGTATATGTGTTTGTAATGATGTACATCCTGCTCTGCTGCAGGTGGTGAAGCCCATCCCCCTACGGCCGGACGGCAGTGAGGCTGGTCGTCAGGGTCTTGAAGCCGGTAGCGACAGTGCGAGCTCCTCTTCCTCTCAGAACCGGGGCCGCCGCAGCCCCTCCCCTGGACCCTCCTCATCCTCCGCTTCCTCTACATCCTCATCTGCCAAAATCAGCAGCAAGCCGGAGTCTCCAGGTGTCCGCAGGAAGAGGGCATCCCCAGTTCCTGTGAGGCTCACTTTCACACTTTGTCATAAAATGTGGCTACAAAACTCGTATTTCTGTGCATAAGTGAAATTTTAGAGGAGCAGCGAGTGAATGTTTTTCTCAATAATATTACTGAATATACAACTGAAGAATAGAATAAATACAAATTAAACAGTAAATACTGATTGTATGTACAATACATCAGTGTGTTACTTGTTGAAGCCCAGGATTACTTGTAGTTTAAATAGATTTACTTTCAGATAAATAAGTAAACCTTCAGTTGTTAAAATAAAAACTATTCCAATACATGTGTATTTGGTCAGAGAATGGAGGATCTCATATGCGGTCATGGCAAAGTTAATTTCCAGCCATACAGTTATTACAAATGAATAAAAGATAGCAACAGTTTATAATATTTATTAAGGTGTTTTGTTTTGATTTTTTGCTGATGCAAATGCCTTTGGTTTCTGTAGTTTCAGAGTGGGAGAGTAACTCCACCTCGTCGAGCTCCATCACCAGATGGCTTCTCACCTTACAGCCCAGAAGAGACCAATCGCAGGGTCAACAAAGTCATGAGGGCTCGTCTGTACCTCCTCCAGCAAATTGGACCCAATTCCTTCTTGATCGGAGGAGATAGCCCTGACAATAAATACCGTGTGTTCATTGGTCCTCAGGTAAGTGTCAACAGAGTGTGAAAGTGTGAAACAACAGACTTTATCTTCAAACAATGAGACAGTCTTTTTTCACTTCACCCCAAAATGTAGTCAGTAAGCAAAGATATTTGACTCTTTTGGACTGATGAGACAATGTTAATGCAGCTTTTATAGAAGCAGTAACTTATAGATGTTTATAGCATTGTGTACACTGCATGAGTAGTTTAATTGGATTTTGTAACATACTGTCTGCAAAAAGCACAGATCAAAGGCTTTGGGATGACCACTGTTTTTTATAAATGTGACTTACATAATATAATAATATTAGTAGATATAAAACTTCAACTTTTTTGGCGCATTGTTGCCTACCAAGGACACGTCTTACTACCTAACCCCTAAATGTTTTCAGATCCCTTCTCGTCTGATTTAATCGATCATTTTACAGTACTAAGATGACCCTGTCTGTCTCCCTCGCTCTTTTATTTCTATCCTTTGTAACAGCTCCAGAGTTTGAGGACTGAGTGAATATTCCCCTACCCTCTGATCTTTCTCTTGTTGGTCAAAATAATATAAAAAATAAATCTGCATGGACTCAAAAGCTGATATAGTATAACTGTACCAATTTTTTTTCTTCAGACATGCAGTTGTGGTCGAGGGGCCTTCTGTATCCATGTTCTTTTCGTCATGCTGCGTGTCTTCCAACTGGAGTCCTCAGACCCACTGCTTTGGAGAAAGACCCTCAAAAACTTTGAGGTAAATTAGAAAATCATATTAAAGCAAGAAAATTGCTTAACTTAACCAAACAACCCCCTAGCCATCTCACAGTGGTAGTTGACTTCACAACATGCTATTCATGTCTAGGTGGAGAGCTTGTTTCAGAAGTATCACAATCGGCGAAGCTCTCGAATCAAAGCTCCATCTCGTAGCACCATCCAGAAGTTTGTTTCTCGTATGTCCAACTCCCACACCAGCTGCGCCTCCAGCTCTTCGCCATCCAGCAATGAGAGCAGGTCAGTGCGCCAGTCTGCTGGCATAGCTGAAAGGTGACTAAACTCAGCAGCGAATATGGGTGGATTTCCTGAGTTTAATGTTCTCTAGCAGGCCCTGTTACATTTTGTACTTGTGCCTTGCTACTCAGTTTTTGTTGTGCTGTTGGCTGTTGAAAAATGTCTCTACTTTTCCATCCCATAGATACAATTTGATTTGTCCAGGCTATTCATTTATAATTAGGTTGAACCTAATTTACATTAAACATTGGACCATTCATTCATTGCCGTGTCCTTCACACATCAGGGGCCTGTATTTTCAATGAAACATCCACATGAAATCTGTGAAATCGCTTTTGCTGTTTAGGTCTCTCTTGTGCTTACAGCAAAGTACAGGCCTCTGTGATGCTCTAAGTTAGTGGGAATAATATGTGCATTGTTTCAGAAATAGGAAACAGGAGACTTTTCTGTTTTGTGGGTTTACACGTCCCCTGTAGCAAGCCTAACACTTTCTCTTCACTCAGTCACCCTGATAAGCATCTAGGCCAGATCTCAGCCAGCAGTCTGAGATCAGTTCCAGAAAACCTAATTTTGTGTAAGAAATATCTGTCTTGTAAGGAAAGATTGGTGATCTGCGTATGTATCCCTTTGCAGTATGAAAGACGAGGAAGAGCAGATGTGTCCAATCTGTCTGCTGGACATGCTGGACGAGGAAAGTCTGACCGTGTGTGAGGAGGGATGCAGGAATAAGCTGCACCACCACTGCATGTCCATATGTGAGTATCTGTATGGGTACAAAAATGCACAAAACACTTTGACAACACTGCAGATTACCAACACAGTACACAGTCACCACTCAAGTTTTCGGTTTTAGTCTAATCTGAAGCACTTTGAGTCATCAAGCACTTTGTGAGTTTTTTAAGAGATGACCTTATTACATTAATCCATGAAGGTGTTCACTGTTGACTTGGCTCATCCCTCTGATCATCTCATTCCACACAGCCTTACTGCAGTAGGCATGGCTCATCCGAAACTAGATCAGTTCGTGCCAAGGAATGGCCTTCTCTTAAACGGCTGTCTAATAGACGCAAGCCTCTTTTGAGGCTATATCTTCACTGACAGGCTCTCACAAGCCATCACCTCATGGACAAATGAAGAAGAGTGTAGCCCATCTCACTTTTTTTTTTTTTTCTTGTTCTTCCAGGGGCAGAAGAATGTCGAAGAAACCATGAATCTTTAATCTGCCCTTTGTGTAGGGCCAAATGGAAGTCACATGATTTTTACAGGTAAAAACAGTCTGTATTCTTAAAAGTCCAAACCTTTTGTGGAAGCTGTTCTACATAATTCGTTTTAAAGTGTGAAGTTTAAAAGGTGTATCTTGCTGGATGCCTCTAGTGCTCTTGAACAAAAGCAGTTGTGAATTATAGGTAAATCGTGTAGCATAACTTCTTCGAAAGGGTGTACCAGGAATATAAGCTATTGTTCAGTTTGTGGCGCTGTCACAGACTACTGTGTTTCCAGTCTATGTCGGCGGAAGCACCTGCACATGGCTGGGGTGAAAGGGCGTGCATGGCGCGTGGTGAAGCACTGAGATAAGACAATCAGATGAGGTTCAGGAAACGAGGCAGAAGTGTCCATTGCGTTCAGAGGTGCAGCAGACAAGTGAGTGTAGACACAGGAAGAAAAGGGGCCTGTGGAAAAACAAGTAGACGGAAGGCTTTGATAGCCCCCTCTACCACTGGGCTGGAGCATTGTGCCAGGCCACTCACATCAGGCCTAATATGACCCAACAGCCCAGACCACAGTGGGAGCTCAAGAATGCTACTGTCAACAGGCCCAAATTAGACCCCTAGACCACTAGAGCTAGCCTAATATAACCAGCAGGCTGCAGTGGCTCTGAACCTCAGTAGCTAAGTGAGTGATCCATATGGCAAGACGTCAAAAATGGTCAAAATTTGGTTTATTTATTTTTTATTAAAACCTAACTACATAATTTGGTAACTAATTAAATGATGTGATGTACATCCTTCAAAATAAAAGTTCCTGATTTGTAGTCTCTCAGGAACCCTAATTTTAAAGATTCTTTAGGGAATTAAAAGTGGGTGTCCTGGAATGTAAAGCAAATATTTTTTACCTTTATTACTTCTATAGTGTACATATGAGTATACTGAATTGAAAGTTGGTCTTTGAGGATGGCCTTAACATAGCCAAGTTCTTTCTTATGAGAGAGAGATGAGATTGAGCAGAGCGGGGGTTGTTTAGATGCTGTGTGTTTTGAGGCATCAGGAAGTTGGATTTCAGTGTGCTGGATCTTCTCTCAGTGGTTAGGTGAGCTAGACAGGCCGGCACCACCTGTGTTTTGTGTGTCTGCCCAGTTCTGAAACGCTAGCAGCTAGACGGGTTCACAGCGACGTCCAACCACCTCCCACCATGTGAATGCAATGCCAAAGTGGGATTCTCCCCACACAAAAAGGCCTGAAACCAAACCCTGTTGTTTTTCTCCTGGAAGCAGCAAGAAGTCTGAATATACTGAATAAATTGTATTTCAAGATGCAGTGCTACACTACGAGTGTTCTCTGGGTAGAGTACTTATGTTGGATGATATTGCAGTATTTATGGTACCTTTTTAATTTGTGAAGCACATTATTAATGTCCGAATTCTGTCTCCTACAATGCATGCCATTATATCTGGAGTCTTGGGACCATACAATCACTACAGTTTTTTTATTTTCTTAACTGATTGACCAACTTTTAGTGATCAGTTCATCAACCTGTTGTTTCCATCAACTATGTTTGTGGGTATACCCTTTCCGACAGTATTTAGTAAAATAATGTGTTTGTGTCCAGTCATGATCCGGCATCCACAGTAGAGAGCTCCACAAGTCGCACCCAGAGCCAGGTATCTTCATCCACCACCTCGTCATCATCCCCCCACTCAGAGGGCCATAGGGCATCCCAGGAGGGAGATTTCTCTCTACCCCAATATGGAGTGCAGCAGATCCCCCAGACATACAAAGAGCTGGCTGAACCTTGGATAAAGGTGAGCAGGAGGCTCTGAGAGATTTGGTTTAGCATATTCCCAGCTCATTTTCCTTTTGGTCTATGGGATGGCTTTTTGTGGTGTTCCCTACATTTTTTTTAGGATAATTACCTTTTCGGATAATAACAAAATTATTATTTGTTGCTTTAAGTGTCTCCTCTTTAATTGTTATAGTCTGAAAATGAACATTATAAAAAGTAATGCTCTTCTGAAATGAAATGAATCCAGAACTCCTTGAGTCATGACAGTCCAAATCCAATTGATTTCATTCATAACTGCTGCAGCTGTGTGTTTTGTGTGCCGTCTGTAAACATTCATGCTACGACCTTTTCAATGTAAGTAATTTGAGGGGATTTAGATACAGATATTAATCCAGTTATTGTAGGAATTGGCCACTAGGGTTCAGGGCACTTGGAAATTAGGCAACAATATTAACTTGTCCTGGTCACTAGTCCATAGCCAGTGTGTGCTAACATAATGTCTAATTGGTCTCCTGCTCACTTCTCAGGTGTTTGGGATGGAGTTGGTGGGCTGTCTCTTTTCTCGAAACTGGAATATCCGAGAGATGGCCTTGAGACGGCTGTCACATGACGTGAGTGGCGCACTGCTGCTGGCCAATGGCGAGCGCTCTTTGGCCAGTGCAGGTGCTGGAGCAGGAGCAGGACTAGGAGCAGCAGGAAGTGAAGTCTCAGGGGATATTGTGGTTGAATGCTGCTGCAGTGTGCTGTCCATGGTCTGTGCAGACCCTGTCTACAAAGTCTATGTGGCTGCACTGGTAAGACACCCTCTGAATATTCCACGTTCCATCATAATGCCTTCTACTTCCACACCAGTCAGTAGGCACAGAATTTTTAGAGTACATCAAATAAAACACACTTAAATAGAGGAAAATGTATTGGACCCATAATAGTGTTTCAAACAATACACCGTCTGTGGGATAGTATTTGTATTCTGCCAGCTAAACATTTGGAAGTGGGGTTAGACTTCATTCCATTCCTAAACGAATTCCCTCAACAGCCAGATGTCTGTGCGAAAGTGCTGAAACCAGCATTAAGGTGCAAAATGGCTGTAGCCACATTTTGATTTGAAAAGATGATTTGTCTTATTGCGAAGTAAGTGGTCAATATGCTGAAATTGTCAAAGTAAATTCCCAAGTGGTGGAGCTGTTGAAGGATTTATGATGCAGATCATGTATTATAAGAATATCTTTAAAATATTGTTTAGTGCTTCACACTGTCAGATCTGCAGCCATCACTTATAAGATTCTAAGTGGATCAATACAGGTCTCACTTTCATATCTTGTGGAGTTTCAATTCATTTTTGGCCTGAAGCTTTCAGTATATGAGCTTTGAACCCTCATTCAACCTGTTTTACTGATGCATGTCAAACCTTCACATGAGCACCAGCCTGCATCACATGCATTTCACTGCCCCATCACATGAATCAGTCACAAGTATGGCAGCTTGTTTATTCTCATGATCACAAAGACGCCTGTTTTTTTTTAATGTTGGCAGGAAGTTGCACAACACCAGCCCAGCTGATACGCTCACATGTTATGCCTAAAAAAATCATACCATCTCAGGTTAGGATGAGCCAAAGTTTAGAGCTTAAAGACTTTGTAGTCTTCTTCTGGTTGTTTTTATTTATTTGCATTTTTTCCCACCTTTGACTGGTTCCAGAAACATATCTTTGATGGTACACTAGGGCTTCAATTTGTTTTGCAAATCAAAGACCTATTGGGGGGCGGCTTTCTGAGAACATTAAAAAGATTTTTGGTTTCACTCTCATTGACTTTTTAGTTTGAGGTTATCAGATCAGTACCAAAGTTCGATGCAACAAACCACGTCGGCTAGTTTTAAAGTTCACTTCAAACCAGGAAGTCTACAAAGCTGGAGGGATCTTCAGGCTGGGGCTGAAAGAAAAGGTTTCTTTTTTTCCCTCTCTTAACCTATTTCTGCTTCTTGTAAAGAACAATGGCTCTTGGTGGCTGTTTTCAAGGCAGACTTCTGGGAGTTTGACATTTCCCTCAGGCTCTTTGCTCCAGCAAGCTGCAATTTTATGAAAACAAGAAAAGTTCTGTCCTCTTGGGGGCTTTCCAGCATACTTGGCGTAGTCGCGTTTTGTTGTAGTCTTCTAACAATGGACGAGGGGAATGGTGTCTCTGGACTAAAAATACCATGAGCGCTTGTATTCAAGGGAAGGCAGCATTTGTGTCAAAACTCTGTGTTGGAAAAGCTTTAGCTTTCTGTGACGACTCTTTTTGTAGTGGTGGAGTTTTTAGTGGGTGAAAACACTGACTCATTGTACTGGAACAGGCCATTTGGTCTTTAGATGTGTTTGAATATCTACTGACAGAGCTTTTATAAACCAGTCGCTGTTGTGCTTTCATCCACTTACTTTTTATTTCTTATTTCATAGCCTGGGGAAGGTGTGGGAGGTTATGTGTGAGTGAGTGAGTGAGAGATAGAGGGAGAGAGAGAGAAGGAGAGTCCGAGGCTATCAGTGCTGGGCAACGCTCCAGTGCAATGCACTATCAGTCACCACTCCCCAGTTTTCTTTGGGAGTCAGGGTCAGGGTGAACTGTTTCTCACACACTCACATAGAGTATAATACTCTGTTACTGGTGTTGAGTTCTTGCTGCAAATCCCAGTGTCTTTGTTGTCACAGGAATAGTCTGGCAAGGTCAAAAGTTCATGGCTCTGTGTTTGGCCTTATGACCCTACATTACATATGTGCAACATTCAACTGGACTTTAATAATTCTTTACTTGGATACCTACCAACCAAACAGCCCAACAACAAATGCAAACTAATCTCTACCAGTTAACAGTCCCCGTTTGCATAATGTAAATAGGTGACTATTAATTACTGAAATATTCCTTTAAATGTACGTAAATGCATGCAGACTATTACTATCTCACCAGTAGCACATTATCCATTCAAGGTACATCAAAGCTTGCAATAGTTTGATATCAATATAATAGTTGCAAGATTTATAATTGTTATTCTGTCTGCTTTTTGCACAGAAAACCCTGCGTGCTATGCTGGTCTATACGCCGTGCCACACTCTGTCAGAGCGCAGTTGCCTGCAGCAGCTGCTCCGGCCCGTTGTGGAGACCATCTTGGTCAAATGTGCTGACGCCAACAGGTGCTGCAATCTCAGTCAAAACAGTGTCAGCCTAGCTTTTCGCTGAAAGTCAATTTCTGCCACCTAGTGGCATGTCATTGCTGTAGCACTTCACTCTCTTTGTTATGTACTTGAAATAGAAAAGAAAAACATCTTTTTTGTAACTAAATGAAGATTCTTTGTTTGCTTACAGTCGCACCAGCCAATTGTCAGTGTCTACTTTACTGGAACTCTGTAAAGGACAGATGGGAGAGCTGGCTGTGGGAAGAGAGATTCTCAAATCAGGTAGGAACTGATGCTGTCTTAATAAATTGATTTCTACTTAAACTGATTTCTTTTCATTACTAATATAAAACATATTATTTAAAATATAACATGCAGAGGGAAAATCATATGTGCTCTTACAACATGCAAATACAGGCTTAACCTTTAAACTGCAAGTGAATCGTTTTGGGAAAATAAATCTGGAGACAATTTATCAACTTTGGTTTTGAAACTGTTCCCTAACTATTAAAAACCACAATGTGAATAAATGATTGAAGAAAATATGAAATTAAAGAGTTTAAATTTAACCTGCTTATTCTTAAGCCAGGTTACACTGTATGATTATAGAAAACTGGCATGTTGAGTTGCCTATAGCATACTCTGTATTAAAAAATATTGGTCTGACACACTAACATTTGTAATCATGTAAAAGCACAAAGGTAAACGTGCAACCAAAATATTGAGAAAGCATGCTATACCACCTTCGCTAATTTGGGCCGTATTTGCACTGCAAAAAATCCTATGGAAAATAATGTATCTATAAAAATATATATAATGCAGTTTCTACTTTTTTAACTTCACCATTCCACTAAAAGCATGCAGGGTGTGTTGCTGCTTAACAGTCAACAACCACTATTACACAACTGAAAGTGCTGTCAAAAAAAGGGTGGGTGGGTTTGTTTGTGACTTTGAGTAATGGATTTTTGAGACAGTCGACAAAACTGCATATCGCTCATCTGACCACACATTCAGCACATGTTTAATCACTTCTCAGGGCATTACTGCTCCTCTTACTCATTAAGTCAAATGTCTGCTATTTCAGCATGATCCTGGAGTTTAGTTGGCAACAGGCATATCATGACATGCTAAAATTATGCTGCGTGTCCCTGGCTGTATTGTGTGGATAATTGTTGTACATATCTACATGTCTTTTATTCTGAAAAGTTTATAAACTATAATTTCTGAAATTTCTCTACCTTTTCCTTTTTAATGTGTGTTGGCTCAGGATCTATTGGTATAGGTGGAGTGGACTATGTGTTGAATTGTATCCTGGGCTCACAGACAGAGGCCAATAACTGGCAGGCTCTGCTGGGCCGCCTCTGTCTGATCGACAGGCTGCTCCTGGAGTTCCCCGGTGAATTCTATCCTCACATCGTGTCTGCGTCAGACTGTGGACAGCCCCAGAACCAGGTGGAGAGGTACAGGACTGCCCCATCGAAATATCAGTATCTATGTGTTCTAAATGATACAGCATTAAGGTGCCGGGTTGAAATGTGAGATCTAGTTCAGCAGTAAAAATCTTAGATTAAGCAGCCATTTCCAGGCCTTATAGATATTATAGGAATAAACTAAATATATCATAAATTGGCTGATGTCTGTTGAATATAAGGTGGATGTTTAAAAATGAAACTAGGAAACACAACACTATTTTCAGTGTTTCGTATAGAAACTGTTATCAGGTGTCATCACGTTCATTATTAGTGCTGTAATCTTTTTGCGAAATAGGTTTTTTATCATCCTGCACTGCAAGTTTTAGTGTTTTGACACTACAAGTTGTACTTTGCTTCTTATTTGGCTGATTAGTTGTATTAAGCACATGAGAGCAGGGAAAACACCAAAAATATGCAAGGCAAAGGTAGTCTAGCAGCAACTACCAAGAAAATTACAAAAAACTTATTTGTAAATTTTCTTTAGTTCATACTAACTTTTACTCTCTTCTGACTCTGATTTATGAATTCATGTTTTAGGTACCAGAAGTTGCTGCCTCTGCTGAGCTTTGCGCTGCAGTCTATCGATAACTCCCACTCCATGGTGGGGAAGCTCTCTCGGCGTGTGTTCCTGAGTGCCGCCCGTATGGTGGCCCGTGTACCTCACATCTTTGTCAAGTTGCTGGACATGTTGAGTGTCACCAGCTCCACCCACTATGCCCGTATGCGGCGCCGCTTGCTGGCCATAGCAGAGGAGATGGACATCCTAGATGCCATTCACCTAGGACTGGAGGACGTGCAGATGGCTTCTGGCACACACCAGCACTGTGAGGCCTTTCTGGAGCCTCTGGCACCTCTCAATTCTCCCATTATTACAGAGAGGAACTCACCCACACTTGGACTGCACCAGCATGGCAAGGTGGTACGAGTAGGTGGGGCCAGTGTAAAACCTGCTGATGAAATTTCAGAACGGCTGGCAGCTATCAGTACTAACACCAGCCATGCTGACCAACCAAAGCCACCGGTCCAGCTTCGCTCTAGACACATGAGCCAGTGTCTTACTTCACCCTCCTCCAGCCAAGCACCCACATTGCCTTCTCCTTCCTCCTCCCACACACCAGCTTTCCCTCCAGACAACCCCAAAGCCCGGCCACAAAGTTTTATTCTTGGCAAGTTTAATCAATCCTCTCCTGGTGCCCAGCGCAAGTTCCCTGTCCAGAAGGGAGCTGGTGGTGGAGCCTGTAAGGACTTAGAAAAATTGCCTTCACCTGTGTTCCCACCAGCAAGGCCACTGCCTTCCACACAAATCCACCGCCCCAGACCCTCCAGGCCCTCTCCCTCCACCCCTTCAGAATGTGCTAAAGCTCCAGGCCTTGGGGCAAAAAGTAGCATGAAGCTCGAACTTCAGGACCACTCGCCAGGGGACATCTCGGGCTCTGTGTTTGTCCCCAGTGAGGACGCCGTCTTCACACCTGTTGAAGAGAGGTTCCGTGGCCTGGATGCCTCTGCCGAGCTCAACTCCAGCATGGAAGATCTTCTTGAAGCTTCAATGCCGGCAGTGGACAGCACAGTGACCTTCCAGTCGGAGGTGGCTGTGTTGTCTCCAGAACAGGCGGGCACCAGTGACAACACCTACAGTGAAGACATGACACAGAACCAGAAGTGCAAGGAGAAAATGGAGGCAGAGGAAGAAGAGGCACTTGCCATCGTCATGGCAATGTCTGAGTCCCAAGATGCTCTGCCTGTCATCCCACAGTTGCAGGTGGACAAGGGCGAAGACGTCATTATCATTCAGGTGGATGTGAGTGCATTAAGGAGAATTGTGTTTTTTTTTCTTGTTGACTTCAGTAGATAATATATGTTTCAGTACAGGTCTTCATTATCCATTAATTATTATCATCCTCTGTGCACTCAGACCCCTGAGACCCTGCCTGGTCATACCAAAGCAAAACAACCCTACCGTGAGGGCGCTGAATGGCTGAAGGGTCAGCAAATTGGCCTGGGAGCGTTCTCCTCTTGCTACCAGGCACAGGACGTTGGCACTGGAACGCTGATGGCTGTGAAACAGGTGATGTGTGAATGCTTGTGTGAGTGAAAGATGCACATGCCATGGTTAAAGCAGTTCATAAGAACTTAATACTTGGTAGAATTACTGGAAAATGTAGTAGTTCAGTATATGTATCCAGTATTTTATTCAGTAGTGAATATACATACATTGTACGTTTAATTTAAGAAACTTATTTATTGGAGTTTTTGGAGTTTTTTCTCTAGATAAAGCTGTTTATATATATATCGCAAGGGTTGTCATGTATACTCAACAGACAATTGAGGGTCAATGCAGGTGAAATGCCTGAAATGCTCTTGCTTATGCCTGTTATTTTGTCTTTAGGTGACGTACGTGCGGAACACCTCCTCGGAACAGGAGGAGGTGGTGGAAGCTTTGCGAGAGGAGATCCGGATGATGGGTCATCTCAACCACCCTAACATCATCCGCATGCTTGGGGCCACCTGCGAGAAGAACAACTACAACCTGTTTGTGGAGTGGATGGCAGGTAGGCTGTTGTTTGGGAGATCTGCAAAATAAATTCAATATACCTCCTTTTAACCAATTCCAGTTGTGGGCTAGTGTTAATGCGTAAAGTGCCCATTCGTCACACATGAACAATTAGAGCACAGCATTGGACAGAGTGTGAATAGCATGAAGTTGTTCTTTGCATTTAAACCATTCCCCCAAGTGAAGCAGTGATCTGTCAGCTCCTAGTGAGCAGTGTGTGGTCACGTTATCGTGCTCAAGGGTACCTCAGTGATGCAAATTGATCTGAAACAAATAGTTTTTTTTCCAATTTCCTTGTTGACTCTTTGGAGTCTGGCAGTTCTTTGAAGTCCTTTGATCCTCTTATGATGGAATCTTTTCTGTGCCAGCTCTGGAAACTTCTGTTCTGGTCTAAAACAATCATCTCTCCCTGCTTCCTCCCAGGTGGCTCTGTATCTCATCTCCTGAACAAGTACGGTGCTTTTAAGGAAGCCGTGATAATCAACTACACTGAGCAGCTGCTCAGGGGCCTGGCCTACCTCCATGAAAACCAGATTATCCACCGTGACATCAAAGGTGATCTACACTGTGCCATACCAGCTCACAGGAAGGCTCTGTTCATGAACCCACATCCCTAAAACCTTTTCTTTCTGAAGTACAGGCACAGACGTACAGTCTTTAAAAAAAAGAAAAAAAAAAAAAGAAAGAAAAATTCCAACTAAAACTCATCCTCTGTCTGTGCTTCAGGATGAGGCGTTGTAATGATGTCAAGAAGAGTTACACACACATACTTTCCATCCCTGTCTTCATTTGAACTGATTTATGCATGAACATCTATATACCCCAATGCAAAAGGATTCCAATTTCTTTCCTATTTTTCTGCAAATGGGTCATACTCTCTATTTATTTATATAT
>JBBKCR010000034.1:3749630-3759849 GCA_037577295.1 Ladigesia roloffi | reverse complement strand
TTTACAACCATGAAACTAAGAATCAGGCACCACGCAGCATATAAAATTGTCTTTTAAAATAGGAGTGAATATCAGTGACAGTCCTCACATTGGGTTTAAATTACCCAAATTTATCCTTTATGAAATACTCCCTGGTATTACGGAGTGGTGAGGTAGTTGCTAGAGTCCAAATAATGATTGTTCATCTCCTGTTGCTATATTTTAATTTCTTCAGTAATTTAGTGATACGTTTTGGATGAAAATTCTAGGCTGAAAATAATTATATAGTTTAATGTAACCAAACAATAATACTCAAGAGATGTTTCATTATTCATAGTTGCATATCCCAATGTCCATTTCCCCTGCCTTCATGGTTTCCCTATTTCTCCTTGCATAGGTGCAAACCTACTGATTGACAGCACAGGCCAGAGGCTGCGGATAGCTGACTTTGGTGCTGCTGCAAGGCTGGCCTCCAAAGGCACAGGCGCGGGAGAGTTCCAGGGACAGCTCCTGGGAACCATTGCCTTCATGGCTCCTGAGGTAAGACTGAGGGACACAAACAGGCACACCAAAGCACCAGCACGCTTCATTATTGCAAGGCCACCAACTCAGTGTACAAATCTTGGCCTTTTCCAAACGATCTTGCTTATATCACGAGTCAGACCAAAACTCTGTATACAGTGTTGTTTCATTCCGGTTAATTTGCTTTTGTGAAGAGTGCTCACAGAGGTGCAGTCCTCTCCTCGCCTTTTAACTCCAGACATTTAAATGTCAATGGCCTCCCACAAAGTCCAGTGACCACTCTATGTGGCATTCACAATCATGTGGGCTGCTGGAGAAACTGGCCAAAGTGGATTTAGATCTCTCACTAACTCCAAATGAAAGAAAATTGTAATCCTTTTGAGATGGCCACAATGGGCTGGCCTCATAATGCCTTGTTATTGTGGGCCCAAACCTTGTTTAATTAGGAGGCAGTTCAGCAAGCCTTGCCTCCTCCCTGACATGGAGTTTCATTACTGAAGCCTCTTCATGCTGAACAGCCCCCCCTTTTCTCCTTTTCTTCTCCCAGCAAACGCTAAATAAAAACACATTCTTAAAAGTTTGATCTCTGGAAGTTCTTGAAGGGGAGGAATGAAAAGACTCTAAGTGCAGTGTTCAGAATCACTAGGACCGTGGAGATCTTGAAACCACCATAAACAGTGTTCGGGCTGGGCAGCCCCAAAAACTTGGTGCCAAAGTTTAATGCCCTTGACGTAAGCAATTAGTTCTATTGTGCAGAGCACCATGTGATGGGTCTTTCTGCTGCTTTCTGGTAACAGTAATGGTGTAGCCTTTTTCTATGTGAATCACATGAATCTTCTGTTATGTGCTGTTGCTGTAGGTGCTGAGAGGGCAGCAGTATGGCCGTAGCTGTGATGTGTGGAGTGTGGGTTGCGCCATCATTGAGATGTCCTGTGCCAAGCCTCCATGGAATGCTGAAAAACACTCCAACCACCTGGCTCTTATATTCAAGGTCTGTTATTTGCTTTCCCCCTATGTCTCAGGTGTTCTGCCATGAATGGGTTAAGAAGCTTATATATGCAAATATAAAATCATTAGAAAATTATGAATGGTAAAAGCCATTATCTTGCAACCTTCTGAATTTGTCGGTTTGCATTTGTTTCGGATTTGTTTAGAAAAAACATAAACCAGGCAGAAGTATGAAACAAACGTTTTGTATTCTTTAATAACTTGTAACAGCAATAATTAATGCTAAGGGAATTTTCATGTCAAATTTTCATGTCAGTTCACTTTCGATTTTGCCAGCATGGACACACTTCTCTTAAAGGATGGCACAGATGTGTCAATCATCGACAAATCTCTAAAGAATGTGGAGATGGTCTTAGTTAAATGAAATGGGTGATAATGGCAGGTCATATAGATCATGGTGCAAAAAGGCAGGCGTGTGTTTTTGTGTGGTATCTGAACTAGGGGCTTGGGGAAGAATTGACAACACAGGGTTAAAATATGATAACTGGCCAAGGGGTTATGTGCTCATAACGCTACTGCGTAGCATTCGGAAAAAGATCATTTAAAAAAAAGTATATATATGTATTTGGCTTTAATACAATCATTTACTGCGTAATAACCTGCATATTTTGCCCATCCTCAGATCGCCAGTGCCACCACAGCGCCCACCATACCACAGCATCTGTCCCCAGGGTTGAGAGACGTAACCCTGCGCTGCCTGGAGCTGCAGCCCACTGACCGGCCCCCATCCAGGGAGCTGCTCAAACATCCCATATTCCGCCTCAACTGGTAATCCTGAGCATATATACGGCAGCAAACTACTGCTACTACTATTGTTACTACTGAAGGACCTGTCCAGCCTGTACCCTCTCACTGCTGTCATCTCCTCAGCACTAGTACTAGCACAGCCAAACACAGGGGGTCCTTACTGCTGTAGCCTCAGCACATGATGCAAGAACAGCTCACTATAAGCCTCTTCTTCCCTGCGAGTGCCTTTAAGACAGTGCCATGTACCTTAGTCATATGCTTTCTCTGTTAAGGTGAGTCCCTGCATTGTGCCGAATGCTTCCTGCTGCACACTTATGTTGATTATTTCTGTCACAGAAAGGTGCTGTGGAGCTTTTAAAGTCTAGCCTTTGTAAGCAGAGTTATTTCAGTTGTTTTCAGATTCCAGAACTCTGAAGACAGTAAAGCGTTTTAAAGTAATGATCTCTCTGTTGGGTCGTGTGATGGCTTTTAAAATTTTTAATTGTTACTTCATATTTGTGCATTTTTCTTTGTTACTTCCTTTTTGTGCATTTTACTGTTGGGCCATCATGTTTTCCTTCCTACATTGTTAAACACCATGAACGGGTTTCAGGGAATGGTAACTTTTAAACTTGGCTAGTTTAGCTAGCATAATGCTGATTTGTGAATGCTTATAATGCCATTTTTTGTCTATATGTTTTTCTTCAATTCTCAATGGAAATCCCATGTATAAATAAATGTTTTTTTTAATGCATTAAAGATTTAAGGACGCTTTTATTAGCATTCTTGGTTCAGCTGAGATGTGTTTTAGCGATTTCCATTAAAACTGGAATCAAGGCTTTTAAGGACCGTTTCAGAACGAAGTCCCGTTTGAACATCCTCACTTATCTCTTAGCTCGTGGTGTCATGTCATTTTGCGGTTCATTTTCATCGGATGTTATCAGTATGAGCCTTCAGCTGAAGCAATTCAGAAACATTTTGGCCATTTTGTTTGTTTTTATTTCCTCATCGGCCATGTTCTTGGTGCTTTTCAGATGTCATCCTAATTATCTGATTAGATTTTGGTTCTATTTAATTCTTTGTTTCCTTAAAAACAGTGTCCACCTGAGCATTTCTGCTGCACCTACATGGTGCTCTTTTTTTTTGTAATGAATATAAATGCTGTTGACTGTTTTGGTGGAGGGATTTAACTGAGCTACTGCCTTTCCTTTCTCATAAATTTGCTCTTTTGACAATAAACCTGCTCCTTTCTCTTGGGTTAGAAAGGTTGAGCATGTTAATTGTATGAACTATAACTCTTCAAGTGTTTGTGTTCAGGTTGTAATCACATAAAGGATGATGAGGCTTATTTTGAAAATCCAAAACATTTGCAAAACAATACATTGCAATGCTAACCTCTGCTCTCCCTTCACTCGGAGCAAGTGAGGGGACGTCAGCAATTTGTGACAATTTCAAGATTATTTTTAAAAGAGAAGTTATTACTATGTGTGGAGTACAAGCTGATCAAGCTTGAAGAGTTAAGATGTAAATATATATGCATTTTTGGTAGCTAAATTTATTTTACTTGACTTCTGTATTTTTATACCACACTTTTTTCCATAAATACATATTTTTGTTCCTGCATTGGACTTTATTTGACTTTTATCTTTCTTTTCAATGTCTTTATAAAAAGCTTTAAAGGTATGCACTCTTTTGTCTTTTTATATACTGGAAAAAGAATCAATTACAAATTCATAAAAGCTAATCAGTATTACTTAAATATGTCATGCCTGTAATTCTGTTCTTAAGTGGTTCTTCACTTCTCTTCCTTCTTTGTTGTATTTTATTTTATTTTTCATTTGTTTTATTTTATTTTATTTGTTTGCTTTTTTTGTAATCTTATGCCCTTTTTGGATTAGAGCTGGACTGAAATTGTGTGAAATAATGCTGTTTCTTGTAACTTGGTACCATTCTCCTTCTTCTGTTCCTCCTCATCCTTGTTTGTTTTTGTTTTGTTTTATTTTTCTGTATAAAAGGTCTATTGCTGTTTTATTCCAGTCTCTACTACCTCAGGTGTCCTATAGAGTTTTCCTCTACCAAAGTTCACTTTCTCATTATATAAAATTATATATAAATATATATTCATTTTTTTTATCTTTCGATTTTTTTTTTGTTTGTTTCTCAAAGATTTCCAGGGCTTAAGGGCTAACTTATATTAGCACCTTTTTATTGTGCAAATAAACACATGAAATCTCTGGGTTAAAGAAAAAAAAAGAAGAAAAATTTGGCTTAAGCTGTATCCTTTAATCTTAAGTATATTGAGATGTTTTAATTATTAAAGTTTTTACCCCATTGTGAAGCCTTTTATAACAAATTTGACTTATTTTGGTGTTTGTCTTTAGTAAATAAAAATGGGAAATGGTCATGTTCCTCTCATATGTTAAGTTTTATTTCATTGTCCTCTCCATTGCCTTTTTACTTTTATACATAGAAAAGCATATTTTGCTGCCATCAGTAGCATGGAGCCTTTTTAAACAGGCCAGAAATTGTATGGCATGCTCCTACATCTGGAAAGTGTCTGGAAAAGGCCCATAGTGTTAGAGCTACAGCACCATCTTGTGGATGTAGCTGCTTCGCTCAGTGTGTGCACTGATTGTTTCAGTGTCTTTGTGGAAACTGTTAAAGAAAGACTGAGAGAATTATGCCATGCATGCTTCTGAACACACAATTTTATGTAGGCACTGCTCCGTCTGAGCTATAGTTCGCTTAAATACCATGGAGCAAATGGGCCACTAAAATAAACTGGAATTCCAAGACAGTGTAAACTAAACAAAAAATGCTCTGTTATTAATTTAGGAGACGAGACTTCTGCCCTCATAGTGTGTAATCTTGTAAGGTGATTATCAGACCTAGTATTCTGTTGAACTGATACCAAATTAATAGACATATGCAGAGTGAATGCCACTTATAAATGTAGTTCTTTTTGTACGTATTTAACCTTGTTTTTCGAATGTTAATTTGCTGATATAGTCCATATTTAATTCAAAATATTCCAGTTTCTTTTATTTGGCATTTTGCTTACCCGGCAGTAGTCATTATACAGTATGCAATATGGTGCCTTTTCTGATTCTCTGTTCTCCTGATTGTCTTGATTCTGCAGCATTTAAACAAGTAAGCTTAACTCCCAACTTCAATAGTCAAACCAATAACCTTTTTTCATTGTTCAAACGTAGCTTTCCATTTACTATCTTCCCTTTAGTTAAAGTTCAGTTTTATTAATGTAGCACACACTAAAGCTCATTCAGTGTGCTTTAAAGAAACAGACCGCAAACTAAAATGGAAGAAATAGAAGTGCAATAAGTGCAAGAAGAATATATAAAAGTGCAATAGAAGTGCAAATGTTTATAAGAAGATGGAGGAGAATTTAGCAGCTTTTTAAAAGCTACAGATCCGATACTGAGGGGCAGCATAGTGCTCTTTGGTTTAGGCTCTTTTCACCTAAACCTACCAGGATTATATACATCAAACAAATCAGAAATGTACACAATGTGCAATGCTCTGAAAGTCACTTTCTAAAGTCTCTTGTTTAAATCTCGTTGCCATGAGTTAAGGGCTGTTTGGTTTTAGAAAATTCTGAAGCAAACCGCAACGGGAATCGATGTATTCGATACTGAGAGTCAACTGTATTTTAAAGCAAGTATCTCATGGTAATTAAACAAGCACGAAATTCATTTTCTAAATTCCATATGCATAGTCCTCAATAATACAAAATAATCCTGCCTGATTTACACATACTTATGAAGATGTATATGTATTACCACCTTTTACCATCCTGGGTAAATTTTCTTTTAAATCTAAATAGCGCTCATGGGTTTCAGGATCTCAGTGTTTGTGAGCAAGGACTATATCTTGCTTTCACTGTATTTCAAAGTGTGATTATCAGACGCTGTTTTTTCAAATGTGCTACTACATATTCAGTCAGTTAAATGTTTCAGAATAGCCCATTTGATTACCCAGGTGTGTAATTACCAGGGGTCTCATTTATAAAACTTGCGTAAAACTCATACTGAACGTGTACGTATGGCCAAAGGACGAAGGAAAAGTCAGATTGACGTAAACGTGCGCATGCACACCTGCAAGCAAATTAAGCGCTATAAATCGCAACCTACTTGGGATTGTTAGCACATGGATTTGCCGCACATTCCATCCCTATTCAAACATACATGGTAAATGCAAAATCACCTCATGAATTTTTAAGCCCCTGATGTGAACCTTAAAAAAGGCATGATGGCAATCGAAGGGAAAAGTAAGAAGTGAAATTGTTTTAAAAAACAAAATAGATGGGCTTTCGGGGGAAGTTGAAAACCGAAAAAAACATTTTGTTTGCTTGCCACAGTAGTGGGTTGACAAACAAAATGAAGTGCAGTGAGGGGCAACAGGTTACTTAGGCTGTAAACGAAGTGAGTGCTGGCAACAGGACGATGCCCGAAAAAAAAAGGTAATCTAAATTGGCTTATGAACCAGTCATCATCATGGGGCAAATGATGAGGAGAGGAGAAGAGGAAGGACATAAGAGGGGCAGAGAGTGTAGAGGTGTAGAGAAGAGTAGAGAGGACGCGAAAAAAAGAGTATGAGACAAATAACGAGTCCATGAAGAGCAACGGACAGAGTTTTTTAAATAGTCCCACTAATCAGACCAAAGTCCGCCACCAGAACCGTGACCCCCCCCCGTCCAAGGCACCAAAAACTATCACGCCCACCAGGCAAGGGAGAGGAGGGAGGGTAGGCGATGGTGATGAGAAATGGCCAGGGTGGAGGAAGTGGGGAAACCATCCTGCAGCCATGGGAGAGTCTGGAGCTGAGGCTGAAGAGCCCAATCCCAGATCTGAAGCGGGAGCAGGAACACCTGGCCCCTTCTCCGGGTCGGGAGCAGGAGTGGATCAGGAGACGGCGCGGGAGCAGAGGGGCACGGTCCCTGATCTGGGGCCAGAGGGGGAGTTGAGGGGCCCAGCCCCGAGTCTTGGGCTGGAGCGGGAGCTGAAGCGCCGTGCGACGCAGAGGGAGGAGAGGAGGTGGCTGGAGGGCTGGACGAGGCAGGTCTGGCAATGAGAGGTTTGGAGGTGGTACTGGTCTGCGGCGAGCCCCGGGCTGGAGGAAGGCGAGCCCAGGGCAGGAGGAAGGCGAGCCCCAGATAGGAGGAAGGCGAGCCTCGGTCTGGAGGAAGGCGAGCCCCGGGTAGGAGGAAGGAGAGCCCCGGGCTGGAGGAAGGAGAGCCCCAGGTAGGAGGAAGGCGACCCTCGGTCTGGAGGAAGGCGAGCCCCGGATAGGAGGAAGGAGAGCCCCGGGCTGGAGGAAGGAGAGCCCCGGGTAGGAGGAAGGCGAGCCTCGGTCTGGAGGAAGGAGAGCCCCGGGCTGGAGGAAGGAGAGCCCCGGGTAGGAGGAAGGCGAGCCTCAGTCTGGAGGAAGGAGAGCCCCGGGCTGGAGGAAAGAGAGCCCCGGACTGGAGGAAGGCGAGCCCCGAGCTGGAGGAAGGAGAGCCCCGTGCTGGAGGAAGGAGAGCCCCGGCCTGGAGTAAGGAGACACCCGGGCTGGAGGAAGGAGAGCCCCGGGCTGGAGGAAGGAGAGCCCCAGGCTGGAGGAAGGCGAGCCCCGGCCTGGAGTAAGGAGACACCCGGGCTGGAGGAAGAGACACCTGGGCTGGAGGAGAGGGAATCTAAGCTGGAAGAAGGGGAGCCTGAGTTGGAGGAAGAGAAACCTAAATGTCTAAATGATCTTGCCTCAAGCGGCCATCTCACCCTGGAGTCTTGTGTTTAACCCTCGTCGCATCTGTCCCGAAGGAACGAGTCACTGTGCGAGGAGAACACCATCAGGGTACAAAACTCGGTATGGTACTCCTCTACAGAGGATCTCCCCTGCCGGAGGCAGAATAGCCAGGGAAGCAAAACCTCACAGGGAGAGCTCAGGGTACTTGCCGGTACTTTGATGTTATCGTGGGTGCCGCCATCTTGACTTCGCCGAGTCCTGAGCGAGGGGAAGTCAGAAGAAGCTTGGGTCTGGAAGAGCTTGGGATCCGCGACGTCTCGAGGATGGACTCGTTCTGTCAACGGCTTCATGAAGGAGGAGACGTCTGGGCGTGTTTCCATTGAAGAAGGTTTATTTAACAGAACTATATACAGAAAACAATAATGAACGAACAAATAACGAAAACGAGGAGAAGAGGAAGGACGTGAGAGGGAGAGAAGAGTAGAGAGGATGCGAGTGGCCACCGCCAGAACCGTGACACTGAATCTCTTCACCCGCGGTCACATTTCTTTCATCCAAATTGTTCGCACGCATGGGTCAGAGTTTGCGCACATATACGCACATTCTGCTGTCAAGTTTTTTTTCTTATAGATCGCAACTTGTGCGTAGAAAGAGGCCTGCGCATATTTTAGGTCAGTTTTGTGCGTACGCAAAGGTTATAAATGAGACCCCTGGTGTGTAAAACTTTAGTCACATGGTGCCGGTGTAGATACCGATTTTAATACATTTAAAATTCCAGTTATTATTGAACATTTCTATTTCTGATTCAGTCATATTTATTCTGTACCTGACTTTGAATCATTCTATAGGAGTTTCACTGTCTGCATAAAGCCTCTGTGAACTGTATGCTAAAGGCTCCATGTCAAGGGATTCACATACATTCATATGTCTTCAAAACGTTGCTTCAATGTCGGCAGTTTTCTCCATCAGCCTGATCACAAGAATGGTGTAAAAACCAGTTCCTTTAGACCAGCGTTTCTTAACAGGAGCGGTATTGCCCCCCTGGGGGTGTTTGAAAACCATTTGGGGGTGTTGAGAATGAGACAGCTGAGAGGGGGGCGTTTAGACCCAAATGGGGGGCGTCAAATCAATTAGTTAGAATTTTTAAGCATTTACAATAAACAGACTTTGTTAATTTAATAAATTATTCATGGAATGATTAGAAATAAATAGGCTTACCAGTGCCTGGTGTGCTGACCCATTCCCTTCGTGGGTTAAAATCTCACATCTAATCAAAATGTACCCACACACAGTAACCTATTGATGTTCAGAATGTGACGTCATTTTTTCCCCACGCCTATAAGGACGTCCATGCTGAACGGCAGAAGTGAGTTGTGTGAAAAGAAAACAGGGATCCACAGACATTAAACATAGTAAACATTGTTATTTCATGCTGTGCAGTGGGCTGTACCTGTTATTAACACATTTTGTCATGCATTCAATTTTCTGTATGTACTTAAACCTCTGAGCACCAAAGTCATGGCGACAAGACATCATGAATAAAAAACAAAATTTGCAGATACAAATATCATGAATTATAGCGTGTGTATTCCCTATCACTAGTTAGCAAACATACTTTGATTTAAGACCCAAATTACGTCCTCTTCCCGTTCAAGGTTTCACTAAATAGCAGTGCAAATGAGCCTGGTGTCATTGGTACTTAGACAGTACTTTTGACCACCACGGACCTTCCGAGCAGCAAAATTCTGAGGTGCACCCAGGCAATTCCAACTGCAAGTTTAAAAATTATTTAATATTAAACGGCCAAATTCAAATGTGATATCTCTGGTAGATAGATAGAGGGCTGTGTGACCTGAAGTTAAAAAGGCTTTCAGCAAGCCACCAAGGACAGGGCTCACACTAACTTGAGCTTTTTGTTTTATTAAATAAGCCACTTAATCTATGTGGATAGTTTCCATCACTCAGAGTTTTTACTTGTTTCTAATGACAGCTGTTCACCTGTTTTAAATGGCCGATAACCTGCTGCTGCTACCATCTTCTTTCTCCCCCATCAAATAAATAACGGTTATTTCCAAATTATTTATAGGTACAAGTCTGCTTAATTGAGTGCATGAACAAATGTTATTTTTATTGGTTAGTTTAGGCATGTTGTGCACGTGATCGTTTGATGTGATGTGTTACATCTTGGATTTGTTTGGAATGTGAGAGAATACAGAGAATACTTTCAAACCCCAGTTCTTGT
>JBBKCR010000034.1:3726919-3749530 GCA_037577295.1 Ladigesia roloffi | reverse complement strand
GTGAACCGTTCACTTTGAGCATGTGTGAACTGAACTTTGAACTAGATCATGAAAAGTGTGAACTTGCACAACACTGGTCCTGTGTATAGTTGAACAGTCATTCAGAAAGATTTTCACAGTAGAGGTGAAAGAAACCAGATGTCTGAAGAATTTAATATCTCTAAAAGCCACATCACAAGAAGCCTCAAATGAGTAAAATGCAAATGCATACCCTGATGCCTGAGACACATTTTTATTAGTGTCGTGGGTCGTCCATGTGTTGTTTTTCCTTGAACCACTTTTGGCAGGTACTTACCATTGCATGCCAGGAACAGCAAACAAGACATGCTGATTTTAAGCTTCTAGCATCAACAAGAACTGAATGTTCGCCTGCGGTCTAATATATTTCCACTCATGGGCTGGTGCCACTGTAATGAGGTAATCACCTCATCACATGTCAGTTGGTTTAATGTTGTGGCTGGTAGGTTGTGACCCCCTGCCAAAAAAATAAGTTTTCATATCAACATTAGCACTGAAAATATACATATATTTCAAATATTTAATCATTTGTCATTTAAATGGCTTGTTTTAATCCTAACTCAGTTAGTGCAAGAGTTAACTAATTGTAAAATGCAGCAACTCTAATAAAGTGAGGAGAATACACTTTTGTCTTGGTATTGGAACATCACCCAATACTCACTTCTCACCCAGGAACAACAGTATGTACAGTTCGAGCATAATAATTGACTGTAAAATATTTATGTACATTCCACAGTCATTCATTTATCTACAAATTGAACTAAACCTTAACATACTTTTAAACTAAAAGTATTTTAATATAGAAATATAGTGGTACCATACAGAATAATTTAGGTTGTGTCTCTGTGTGTGCATACGAGAGAGAGAGAGAGACCAGTAGCTAGATTTTTTTTACATGGGGTGGCCAGGGGTTGGCCACTGCTATTTCAGGTGGTCCACACACACAGGCACTGTAGCTTCTCAAAGTTGAAATAATAAATTAAGGAATTCAAACGTTGTATTTGGAAAAACAATGCTGAGTTCATCAACAAAAACATTAACATAAAGAAAAAACAACCTAACAAAAAATACTGCAATCAGACATAGCAGACATCAAACATGCTCTCTTTCACACACGCACACACACACACCGTGCAGGTTAAGAGCAGACAGCAGGGCTGGGAGGCTAGCGGCTCTGAAGCATTTGAGAGGTGGACCACCGGAGACCGGGACCCGTTACGTCACCGAGACCACCGGAATGGCTCTTCGGCCAAATTCAGATCCACGTTTTATTTGTCACCTACAGTGTCATACATGGTACAACATGTCGTGAAATGCTAACTGCAATGCGCGACCTTTAAAGAACAGTAAAGAAAAACAGTAGAAACAGTTTGAAGGCCAACAGCATCAGGAACCGCCAGTAGCAAATAAAATTTTGGGGTGGCACCCGAGGTGGCCAATTGGATGCCCCGGACACCCCTCTGGCTTCGCCACTGAAAGAGACCTTACATTATTTGTTTCTATTTGGGTACAGATTGTTACAGAAGATAAAATAATACATGCCACTTTTTGGCCAAATAGTAGGCTACCATTTTCAACAAAAGCTCTGTTCAGTAAAAAGACAGTATAGAACGCTTCTGATACTTTATTCGATTTGTGGTTGTGTTCTTAATTGGTCATTGCATTAGGCATTATGAAATAGACACTGTCCTAGAAAGTTTTCTGTTACAAGCAACTTTTTTACAATGTACAAAAAGAGAAAATAAAATAAAAAGTCTGGAATAACAAACATGAACGTAAAAATGATAAATGTACCAGAATATGGCTCAATTATATCCTCTAGCTAAAGAAACTAAGAATACCATGTGGTACCATGGAATGAGAAAATGACATATTTGGCAAAGTGTACTTAGCTACAGTGACATTTGTTAAAATTAACCAGAAATAAACGAATGTGTTTTGGCGTTATTTAAGCTAAATACGCATTAAAATCGGGCTATGTATCTTGGCGCTGCTCTGCGGAATTTGTGGCCATTCTTTCGGTAGGGTATTTACGAGGTCAGGCATCGATGCTGAACGAGAGGGCCTGGTTTGCGAATTCTATTCCTGCTTATCCCAAAGCTGTTGGATGGGGTTGAGGTCAGGGCTCTGTATGGTCAATCAAGTTTTTCTACACCAAACTCCTCCAACCATGTCTTTATGGAGCTCGCTTTGTGCACTGGACATTTTATTTCTCAAACCTTGTCCATAAAGTTGAAAGCGTTTTTTAATACTAAAGCATTAAGATTGCCTAAAACAACCCATAAAACAGGTGTCTCCTAATACCTCTGTCCATTTTATGTGTAATTTGCTGTTTTGACTCGTCCGCCTCTTCTCTTCGTTTGAAGAACCAGCCTCACGTTGTCATGGTGACGGATGAGCTTCCTCGCGGATTCGAGCTCTGACGTCTCTGACGACATGGCCAGGCGTCAGACGTCGTCTCTGATTGGTCGGTGCTCTCTCCCCATACGCCGTCATTCACTCACACCATTGAACCACTGGCAGCACGGCTCGGCAGCTTGCTTTCTGATTGGCCAGATGTCTTTCAGGGCGGGGCACATGCGGGTGTTCTTTACGCTGATTAGACGCTGAAAACATGTTCAACTGCACCGTAGTAGATCACACAGGTACAGCCAAATCTCCGTATATAAAGAGAGAGTAGCGGAGCCTGTCCACATCTACACAGTCAACAGGTCACAGAGAGCCTGGTGATTACTTGTTACACTTCGCGAGACGTTTAACAGGTAAGTGACATTTATTCCAGCACATCTGCTTACAAACCTGTTGCTCACAGACAGAACGTAGGTTTAAAATTGCACGTAACCACGTGTTAAGGACAAGCAAGTAAATTTGCACGTGGAACAAGTAAGTCATGCATATTTTAATGTATGCAAATTTGTGTGAAATTCTGTCCACCTATTCAGTAAAGTTGTTGTTGCTAGGTTATTAAGATGTAATAGCAGAAATAATAATAATAGAACTTGAACAATCATAATATTTTGATTGCTTTTCAAGATGCTGTAGTAAATATCAAATCCTATACATTAAAGTTGTAATAGATCAGCCTGAAATTTATTAAAACAAAAACTTTTTAAGCACTAAAACAACTACTGTAAATTGTTGAATAAGTAACTATGCAAAGCTGCTTAGTCAGTTTTCCTAGTTTTTCTTCTTAAGACTACTAAATGCACATAGCAAGTGTTAACTTGACACTATGTATCAGTTCAGTTTAGCATTTATAAGTATTGTTGACATTTTAGATAGTTTAATATGTTTTTGACATAAATCTGAATCATTACTCATGGTTAGCTGTACTGGAAGCAACAGGGCTTCATATAATACATATAATTAATATAATGAAACCCCCGACATTCATGGAGTTACATTTGATGGCACCTGCAAATTAAAAAAAAACCCCACACATTTGTGATGCCTGAAATGCCTATTTTTAAATGAGAAAATTTAAATATACCCCAAAATACACTCCCAAAATAATTTTATTTCTGTTTGAACTCAGCTTAATACAATTCCCTTTAAAGGAAAACACAAACTTGTACTTTACAGTGTATACTGAACTGTATCCCGCAGTGCTAGAATGTAAAATACCGAAGTTACCCCTGTAAGGGCTGTACTATTATTCATGCAAGCACGTTTTTTTGGAATGCGTTGTCATTTACTATGGTTTAAGCAGGGTAAAAACAGTAATAAATTAATATGATTTACAGTTATAAAAATACAGGGATTTAAAAAGAAAAAAACGAAACACATGTGAACACTTGAGACGCTTCGCACAGAAAATGTTCTGATGCAGGAATGCTGATGTGCAGCTGTCAGAGATGCGTCACAGGGCAGCAGCCAATCAACAGCAAGGTGAAATAAATAGGGTTCTTGGAATGGCTACTTTAAAACATCCCACCTCTAAGTAGAGTAGTATCTCACCATTTTTCTTAAAAATTTACCACTAAAATGCAGTAACTTTGTAACTGTGTTAAAGGAAGCACTGCACTAATTAAAAAATAAAGTTGTGCAATAAAATTTTGAATTAATTATTTAATTTTGCGCATGAAATTAACCGCGATTAAAAATGTTAATCATCAGCCAGCATTAATATATATATCATGTACATATTTTTGGTTTTTGGAGAACTGTTTTTTTTTTTAACCAGAACAAATTCTGAAAAGTATATGAAGACAAGAAAAACCACATTATTATATGTTTGTACTGTTATAAGTTCCTGAAATATAAAAAAGCAGGAGATGTTTAAACTTCAGGTTGTTCAGAGCTGGCGTTTTTGTGGGTCAGGTATAGCGATGAATCTCCACTGGGAGACGTGTGTTGTACCCAAGTGAACGGAAGTGAGTCCGTCCGCTCAATGCTCCGACTGCGCTCTGACCTTATGATTTGTGAGCAGAAGGGGCAGCAGCTTCTCTCTCCACTGTCAGACTCTCCTACTGCTATATGATTGTAAGGTAAGGGTGGAAATACGAGCTAGGATCACAAAACCTAAACTTCAGGCTGGCGTGTATAGGTGAGAGTGGATTTTACTTAGGGAATTTCGCTCAACCGGTGAGGTCTGCTGAATAAACGGCTTAGCCTGCTAACGAGCTAATAAAGCTCATCTCACTTGACAGGCTTCCATCGCTGCTTTTCTCAGTCTGAGTCGGATTAAAAAGACTTTCAATACTTTTACACAAATAATTGTATGCTTCACTGTCCACAAAGGCCAACATTTCTCTCGTTTTTGTGTAGAAACGCATCAGGAGAGGAGTGAAACACAATCTGACAGCTAACACCCGTCAAATTCTGATGTTTTTATTTCAAGATATTTAAAGGTCAGCATAACATGAGGCATCTAAATGTGGTAGCTGCCCGACTCAACTGAGTGTCAAAATAATAAATCATCAGTCACAGATCTATCTAGTGCAGTGGGAGTGTCTGTAATAGATAGGTATATTGCCTGTTGTAGATAGCAGTGTCTATAATATTGACAAGTAATACCTGTATTTGAGACATATAGTGTCTGTAGTAGTGTCTATAATAGAGACAGTGTGCGTGCAGGACTGGCTGCTATATTGTAACTATATATGTAAATATCACTGGATACTTTGAAAACGTAAAATCTGTTATTAGTGGACATAGTGTACCCCTGGTTCCTCTTCACCAGTTTATTATCAGGACTTTAAATGGCTTTAAAATGTACCCCACTTGATGTCAAATATGAAGTAACGTTTATTGTTCTTGGCGGATTAAATGTATTGTTTATTTCTTAATGAATAACAAATCTAGATAAAATATAAATAAGTCTGCTTATATTGGTTAAGGTTGAAATGTGCTTTTCACTGCTGAGTGGACATGTAACAGTTATTTAGCTTAGCTATGTTACTGTAAGCCAATTAGGAGAGGGGATGGTCACTCCCTTGCCGAGAAGGTCAACTAATGACCCTAACCGGGACACACTCACAGCCTGCTAGCGACACACACACACACACACACACACACACACACACACACACACACACACACACACACACACACACAACAAACGTCTTACGAAGAAGTAGATGTGATACTGCTGCTCCTTGTGTTTTTGTAAGTTGTAGAAAATACATTATTTTGTCAAAAAAATTCAGAGTGAGTCATTTGATATTTTTGTATTATTAAATGGTAGTGTGATCTACTTTTTACTCAAATGAAACTCAAATAAGTCACGTATTATGTTTTTTTGTGTGATGCTGGATATTACTGGCTTTGAATACTGGTAGACTAACAAACTAGCTCTGCTAACATGTTGGTGGTTTAATATAAAACCTTTATGTTGTGGTATTGGCTGTTTGCAAGACAAATGGCTGTTAGTTTTCTATTTTTCCCCCAAAAATTATTAATTTTGTTTTGTCATGATTTGTCTCTAAAATGTAATCCAGCTTGTTTCTAAGTTGCACTTTTGAATTGATTGCTGTGGTGGTGTGTAAGTAGGTAAAAGGTCATCGAGAACCAGCTTTTTGAACTTTACCCCATTAAACATTTAATCCCATTATAGTAGGCAAGTGCTCTGTAGGCCAGGGCATGTGTCTTCCTTCACTGAAGGATCATACCCAAACTGGGTTCCTGCTCAGTATTCTTATTAAAGATTTCTTGTGGATCTTTGTAGCTAAGAGAGATGTATTTTTTTCTCACTTGCATCCGTCAACTCATTATGAGAGCTAACCCCATCCGTCCTGTAAAAATAGAACTCAATCAGTGATTTGTTTTTTCTGGGGATTTTTTGTTTTGTTTTTTGTTTGTAATGTTCCTTGTTATTTTTTTACCTGCCCATTTACACGTGCAAGTTTTCTAATGTTTGTAATGTTTATTTCTCACTAGTATCTTATTATATTTTTACTACATGTTGTATATGTATACATGTATGTGACAAAAAAGAATCTTGAGTCTTGAAGGATATGTTTCTCATGTTATCACCTATTGATTATTATGTTTTTTTTCTTCTGCAGTCCTTTCACAATGCCTGGATCTCTGCCAGCAAGTTATGTGGCCTCTTGGCCCAAAGATGTGGGTATCATTGCTATGGAGGTCTACATTCCCTCTCAGTATGTAGACCAAGCCGAACTGGAGGAGTTTGATGGTGTTGGGGCTGGAAAGTACACAATCGGGCTCGGCCAGGCGAGGATGGGCTTTTGCTCAGACCGCGAGGACATTAATTCTCTCTGCCTGACCGTGGTGCAGCGACTTATGGAGAGAAACTGCTTGTCATATGACAGCGTGGGAAGACTAGAGGTGGGCACAGAAACAATCATTGACAAGTCAAAGTCTGTGAAGACTGTACTGATGCAGCTGTTTGATGAGTCTGGGAATACAGATGTGGAGGGAATCGATACAACTAATGCGTGTTATGGAGGCACTGCTGCCCTTTTCAATGCAGTCAACTGGGTGGAGTCCAGTTCTTGGGATGGTAAGCATCCTTTGGTGGTACATTCTAGATTTTTAGTTTGAGTTGCAACAACAAAACCAGAACTGCCTGGTATTCACTTCCAACACCATAGGCAATTTGCTAATTTAGTTTTTTGTTGTACAACTTTAATAATAAAGTATATGTATTTAAATGCTGTAGCTAGGACTGGGCAATTAATCGAAAAGTAATTGAAATCGACATTCAGAACCTATAATGGATAAAAAATTTTCCAGGTCAATTATTTCCATGACTTTCCCTTTAAAAACACTACCACATGTGGAGTCACTATTTTAAATAAGAAAAACTTTGAAAATAATTAATTTTGTTTTCAAAAGTGCAAGTTATTTATTTTTATAAAAATTTTTTTTATAAGAACAGAGTGACTGTTCGTTTTAGGCACTGTGTGCTTTAATTTCAGTTGTTCGACATTGATGTTCAATAAATAATCATAAATAGTCGTTAGTGTTTCCTTCAATTATTTTAAAATCAAGTAATGCACACTTCATATGAAAATCTCACACTTGTAATATGTGAGCATAATTACTGTACAAAACATGTCAGTGAACTATGAAGGCAGTTTACAAATAAAATAAAATTACTGTTCATTAATCGTAATTGAGTTTAAAATGTTGAATTAATTGAGATTTAGATTTTAGGCCAAATCGCCCAGCCCTAGCTGTAGCTGTATAATTAAAAAAATGTCAGCTGACTAATTATATTGTGATATCTGCAACTATAAAAGTTGTTTGTTATAGAACCACACTGAAGACTTACTGTCTTTGTTGTTGAAGAGCTAAAAGTAATCAGACAGTTTGGCTCTAAAGAATTCAAATAATCAAAAAAAGTTATTTTTATGATCGCATAATTTTTTTTAATGCAGTAATTTAAATGCAGTGTTAGCAGGGTTACTTAGAATAATTGATTAACCATAAAGCATGTATTGCTCTTGGCAGGCTCTTGCAGGATTAGGCCTTTTCTTAGGTGGTGACTGTGCTTTGCTTCATCATCTAAAACGTCTTTCCCAAGGTCAAAGCTTATTGAACTGAAATATGGTGCAACCTTCACGTGAGCTTCTCTGTATTTGTCTTTGCAGTTGTCCATATTCTAAGCATGACACTTGCTGCTTATTTGCTGCAGGTCGCTATGCTCTGGTCGTGGCTGGGGACATCGCTGTGTACGCCACAGGCAGTGCCAGACCTACAGGTGGTGCAGGAGCAGTGGCCATGTTAGTAGGTCCCAATGCCCCTCTGGCATTTGATCGAGGTATGTGGTCCTACAAACAGCTGTTATGAACTTTGACTCACTTTGTTGCAGGAGCTTATGAAATAGCTAAGGTCAGCACATTGCTGTGACTTAATACTTTGTTTGTATCTAAACACTGATAATATTCCAGTTAGGTAGGTCAAACCCTTATTTGGCCTTATTTAATGTTTAGAAGTCGATTTGCTTAAACAAAAAAGTTTGAATTACTCTAAAACTGCATCATATTGAGAGTTGGGGGTTTTTTTCTGAGAGAATTTAGTGTTCACTGACAATAAATGTAATAGTAGTGAACAAAGAATGCTTTGTAATGATGTCTGTCTTTCCTTGTAGGTCTACGTGGCACCCATATGCAGCATGCATATGACTTTTATAAGCCTGACATGGTGTCTGAGTATCCCATGGTTGATGGCAAGCTTTCCATCCAGTGCTACCTCAGTGCATTAGACCGATGCTACTCCGTCTACCGCAACAAGATTAAAGCACAATGGCAAAGAGGTAATTATACCAGCTTATTGATTGCCTCCATGAACAGCTTATCTGGCAGTTTGCCTCACACTCTGAACACACTGTTCGCAGTGCAGTATATTATATTCCTATTCTCACTTTGACTGTCCCTGTATGTAAGAGTGGTATTCTCTTACAGGCTTAGGTCGATATCTGTAGCCTAATAGACACTGCCCTTTATAATAAGTCATGATAAAAAACAATATACTAAGTTGGGTTTAAATAGAATTAGTCTTATTACTAATAAGACGCGTTTTTTCATACAGCATTTTTTGTTTTAGCTGACAAATTTTGGGGGGTAAAACAGGAAAATACTGTGGTCTAAAAGAAATTACGGCACAATTTCAAATTATGGATTTAATTAACCATCATTCATTTGCAGAATCTCCTTTATGTAAAATAGGTGGCTCAAGTGTGTTGGGAGGGTCTTCGAGCATTATGTTGATGGCCTGAGCCTGTTGTAGCTAAATTATTTGCAGCTGAACCAGCATACATTTTGTACATAGTTTATTTGTCTTGCTGTGGTTAAACAGAGCCTGTCTGCTTTCATTTCAGAGGGCCTTGAGAGACATTTCAGTTTGGATGAATTTGGCTACATGGTTTTCCACTCCCCCTATTGTAAACTGGTCCAGAAGTCTTTGGCCCGTCTCTTGCTCAATGATTTCTTGTCTCATTCCAATCCCAACACCGAAAGTGGGCCTTTCAGTGGACTGGAATCCTTCAGGTCAGTATTTATCTATTGACAAGGGCACCTCAATTGACAGAACTGATATTTCCATTGTCATCCTGTTTACAAGTATGCTAAATATATCTGTACTGCTTTGATGTCTAGCATTCTGTAGTAAAGGACTGCACAATATGTTGTCTGCTAGAGTTAGTCTAGTATCAGTCTCTGTAATACCTATAATGCAAATCTTCAATCAATCACAGTATTTCTGACCAATCACAGCTCCACATGAGTTTCTGAGAGCTGTGATGACTCGGGGTCTTCATGTAATCCAACAAAGGCATACTTCATAACCATTAAAGGTGTTGGTGAATTGGTGCATAATTGGGCTAAACTACTGCAGCCAGAATAACTTGATCTATTTTAGAATTTTGGTTTTGTGACGTAAAAAAATGTGATTACAGGCTTTGCATTTGGTAGTTTTTGTCCATATTTGGTTGGAATGGATTTGGGGTGGGTTGTAAACGTACCATCCAAAACAATATTTACATACTTTAAGACTTTTTTAAGTCCAGAAAAGGGATGATATGAGCTCTTTAATGCCATGAAAGTAGTCACATTTGTAGCAATAACATCACAGTATTAATATGTTGCCTATATCATACAGCTCTACTGTAGTGGCATTTCTTGAGGTTAGAAATGTGCATGTACAGGCCAGCTTGCACACTTGAAGTGCAATGTCTATTCATAGCTGTTCAGTTTTCCCACTTGATCAAATGTTCTGTATTTATTTTTTTAGGGATGTGAAGATTGAGGACACTTATTTTGACCGTGATGTGGAGAAGGCCTTCATGAAAGCCAGCGCCAAAATGTATGAGCAGAAAACCAAGGCTTCCCTCCTCATATCCAACCAGAATGGCAACATGTACACACCATCTGTGTATGGTTGCCTGGCTTCAGTTCTAGCACAGTATGTACCATAGTTTCTGCTTCTTAGGAAGGCTCCTCAGCATACTTCCCATGAAAACTGTGTAGTTCATGATCTTCATAGGTTTTACATATTGTTAACACACATCTTATGACTGTGCTTTTTACAGACACACTCCTCAGCATTTGGCAGGACAGAGAATTGGAGTGTTCTCATATGGCTCAGGCTTTGCTGCAACACTCTACTCAATCAGAATCACACAGGATGCTACACCTGGTCAGCATGCATTTCCACCTACAACATACACTGCACTTTACCTCTTGCTTAGTGTAATGTACATGATTTAAAGTGCTCAGTTAAGTGATTTTGTGTTTGTTTTGTTTTTTTCAGGCTCCGGCTTGGATAAACTTGTTTCCAGTCTGTCCAATCTGCAGGTCCGACTGGACTCCAGGAAGAAGGTTCCACCTGCTGTCTTTGCTGAAAACATGAAGCTTAGAGAAGAGACCCATCACTTAGGTATGTTTTTTTTACCTCTGCATTAGGTTTCAGATTTTGTGACTGAATGAACTTGGTCTGGGTTTTCATGCCAGCAGTTTTTCACATTATGTGAACACAACATGAAGCTATAGACATGCCTCTGTAACCCATGTCTCTTTTTACAACAGCAGAATTTACTCTCTGTATTTGTCACTTATTAAGCCCAGTTTTCAATTTGGACAGTCTGAAATACTAGTATTAAGACTTAAAACAAATGTTGTAAGAGAAATTAAATAAAGCATCCATGTGTTTTTTTCCTCTAATGTAAGATTAACACTAGTTAGAAATTTTGTGGGGGCTGAGGACCAATACTGATGGCCCGTTTCCCAACCCTGTTGCTCCAACAGCAAGCTACATTCCCCAGGGTCCCGTGGACGAACTCTTCCCAGGGACGTGGTACTTGACCCGTGTTGATGAGAAACATCGCAGGTACTATGCTAGACACTCGCCAGATGAGGACAGACCCCTGGAGGCAGGCCTGGTTGATCCAGTGACCGCAACAGAGGTAAGATTGAATGGAATTAAAGTTACCTGCATTGTGGTGTAAAACCTAACGCGTAAATAGTTGCTCCCATAATATTTGTTTTTTAGTGGATTTTTTAAACAATAACATTGAATAGTCAATTGAAATTGAGGAGCGATTTTTGACCTTTAATGGATAATTTCTAAAAAATCATGATCGAATTCAGCTTTTCTTCCCTTTTGCAGCATATCCCCAGCCCACTAAAGAAGATGCCACGCATCCCAGCCTCAGCAGCCTCTGAGGTGGTTGATTTTAGTAACGGGGATCACTGAAACTGACCTCTATGAGGTACATGTACCCACAGGTGACACTGAGGATGCGATGAGAGCAAGGACAAAGAGAGGAACGCGCAAAAAAAGAAAAGGACTCAAGGCACGGTGTCTGCCTTGGCCTTAAAGTGTATTAATGAATGTTGAAACACACATAGCTTTTTAAAGTGCTCCTGGTTAGGACTGGTCATTCAGTCTCTGTTTAAGCTGATTCTTTTTTTGTTGTTGTTTTGGTGCAGGCAGGTTATTTTGGGACATTAATGGTTTGTTGTCTGCACTTTTGTGTCTACACAATATGTAATAAGAATGGAAACAAGCTGACAAAGTCTTAGTTAAAATCTGCTGCTCTGAGCTGATGATCTATGCAGAGAGTTTCTCTATCTGATGTCATGATAGACAGTGTTTTCAGATGCTCACTTTTTAATTATTATTATTTTTTAATTTGCATTAATTGTTGTTTTTCCTTTTTTTGTTTGCATTCAGTTTGGCTGAATTTTCAAGTATGAGATTTTAGAATCTCAGGCCAGCAATGGAAGGGTTGAGAGAAAAGGGAAGTAGGCCTTTTTTAACTTCTCTCCTGCTGCTTTTATATATTGCTGCTTTTGCCCCACACTGCTCGCATTTTTATAAAATCATACACAAGCATAAGCGATGGCTTTCGAAATACCTCGTTATTCTTTTATAAATCCATAAATGTTTAAGTCTATAAATGTAGTCCAGGATGTGTCATCATGACCTATGTCATGGAATTATGCTTATGCAAATTTGAGTCAGCTTGGTGAACTTCACTCAAACAAATATATATATTTTTTTATTTGTGTCACTAGGAAGCCACTGATGAGGCCTCTTCAATGGATAAATTAGCATAAATTATCTTATGATTAAATGAAAGCACCGTGGAGGGGGTAGTCACAACCATAGTTAATCACAATTCTGTAAAGTGGCACATTGGTAAATATGTGACCAAAAATCGAACAACGGTACAAACACTAATGATCATTCAATAAACATTTAGATCATGCGAGGCATTGGCTGAAACTGTAAATAACATGTCAGTCAAATGAAATGAGCCTGAATAATTTTCACTTTTTGCTTTAATTGAAGTAAGAGATAAAGGTCAAAGACTGACCATCACCAGAGCATGACTGTAAGCAATATTCAATATAAAAAAAGAGCTCTAAGCACACTGTTAAATTGATGTCGATAAGTTGTGTTTCTGGCGTCCTTGGGACCACTAAAGCAGCGAAGGTTTAAGGGAAAAACAGTTAGATTTTTCAGGCCAATCGGCCATTGTCTTGTTTTGAAATATACATGAAATCAAGTGACACAAAGAAGACAAGTTTTAAATATATAGAGAGAAACAGAAACAGAAACTAATCTGTTGGTCTGTCTGGTTTTGAGCCCTTAGCCTTTGGTTGTGCCAAACTGCCAAAGTGCAGATCGTTTCCCAAAAACCCGTCACTGCTGCAGATAATTAGCAGTTTGAACAGTCGTGTGTGTGGCAGTGGCCAGTTCAGCCCCACATTAATGCTGAACTGCCCTCCTGTGTGTGGTGTGGCCTGTAGATTCTCTAGTACTAGAATACCACATAAATTAAAGGGCTTACGAAACATATTTTGCCATAGACTAATTATGATGAAAAATATAATGGTAATGATAATGGTAAGCAGGTTGTGAAACTACATTAGAAAAGAGTTTTGGTTTCCATCCGTCCATTTTACACAACCTGGGTGTCATTTACAGGCCGTTTACCTGTGACTCCAACCTCTCAGTAATAAACATGTCAGCGGCTTCTCGGACACCTTATCAGAAACACTTCAATCGCTGTGGTCATTTGCGTTTCTTCATGAAAATCCTTCTAAACCGGACTGATGGGCTCGGAGAGAAGACACTTGTGGTGATGATGCAAACTGCTCAACTTTACAAAGCCTTATTCTCAGCATGTCACAGACAAACAGGATGAAATTTAGAATAATGTACAGCTAGTTGTCTTTTTTTTTTTTTTTTTTTTCAATTTTAAATTCACAGTCAGTCTCGGCCGGCTCCAAGGTTTTAACTTGAAACAGATCGTGTTTACAAGATGTTTCTCGGAGAACAGTCCGTTATGTACAGTACTAACTGTGAGATTATTTATATTTGTAGATGTAAAAAGAAATTGGTGACTTGATCAGACATAACTTTTGTAGAGAACACGCTGTAAAAAAAAAGATGTAATATGTCAGAATGTATGCAGAGATTAACTGTAAAATAAATAAAGTTCATTTATTCATTCATGTTGACTTTTATTGATGTGTTCATTTTCAGACAGAATGGATTGAAAATGGAAAAGTGACAGTCATTTTTTAATGATTAATTCCTAACATGTAATGCATTTTATGTGTAGTTGCTCCAGGAGTGTCTGATTCTCCACTGGAACTGAACCTGCAGGGTTAAGGGAGGTGTAGATATCTGGAGTTCATTTTTTCAGCATTTTTTAATACACCTATACCCTTTTCCCCCTTCTTTTCGCATAGATATTTTTCCCCAAGATTTATTAAAGGTCCTGTATGGAAATAGAATTATATTTTCCTCACTTCATATAGATAAAAGAAATGTAGGAAAACATTCCATTAGTTCCACACTCCATACTCTTCATATCTAGGAACTGAGCTGCACAAATGGCGCATTATGATTTCCCTGTTCATCTGATGTCAAAAAGTCAGTGTGTTTATATGCATCCACCTCTTTTATCCTCCAGCACTGGTGATTTATTTTTCATCCCTGACTGCCTTTTGAATGAGAAACTGCTTCTGAGCTTGTTTACATTTATCGTGAAGGCACAGTTACAAAAACAGGGTTTCATTCTAATGGGTAAACAAGAGTTGTAAGGTTGTAACCACATTAATATTGTAAGCTGACCACTAGGGATAAGATAAGATACAGAGCAAATTAAAGAAATGGGCCTTTTAATATATCTTACTACAGTATGGTTTACAGTCTGAAATATGTTAAGATGGCTTTGTTTTACTGTCCTTCATTTCCTTTTGTTTTAAGGCTTACATTAACTATTAAGAATGTTATTTTTTGTTGAATGCTACTTCGAATTGCACAGATTTTTCGAAACACCTAAATAATTCACTTAGAATGGGTGGATGTGCATTGGTGCGCTTTAGAAAAATGTTGTATCTCAGTTTAGAATAGGAGCCAGATGTCACCATGTCTGTAACACAACCATTGTTGCCGTTTTTCCCCAGATGAGTCGTCTCTTTGATTCCCCCTGGAACACAGGACTGCCAGTGCTCACACATAAGACCTCAACCAAAGCATCTGTTTCAAACTGCTGATAGTGCAACACCACTGGAAAGCTTTACACTCTTTTTGTTAAGTACATAACTCCCCATGTGTTTATTCATAGTTTTGATGCCTTCAGTGAGAATCTACCAATGTAAATGGTCATGAAAAAAAGAAAACACATTGAATGAGAAGGTGGTGTGTCCCAACTTTTGGCCTGTACTGTAGATCTTGCTGAGGGAAAAATAAATATTAAAAAAAGTAGAACAGAATCTTTAGAATCTAAACTAGTTTATTTTATTTTTCATGCTGGAATATTCATCCACATATTGGCCCAATATGCTTAGTGTGTATAGAAAGAGTACCCAATACGTCAATAAGTTAACATTATGGTCTGAATTATTGGACGTTACTTCACTGAGTAACAAGACCATTTTTTGTTCCATATTTGGTGCAAAAACAGGTGAAATATTAACAGTATTAATAATAATGACTATGATGATGATAATAATACTAACCACAATATCTTGGAAAAATGAAATTCCTGAAGAAATTTTAAAAGGGCCTGCCTGCAAGAAACTACCTACAGACTCCACACCCACCATTTCCAACATGGCTTCGCTCATATTCATTTTAAAAAGGGCAGGCCCTTAATGATAATAATAAAACCTAAGAAGAACAGAATCGTGATAATAAGACAGCCATATGAGACAGATGCGTAGTCGGTATGGCATTATTTGTTTTAAATGAACCACCCATTCTTTTTCGTTTTTCACCACTAGATGGAGATATTGTGATAGGTCTGTTCTTTTAAAGGCCATAACACAAACTATTACTTAGTGTTTCATGTAGATAATGTTTTGATCACATAAAGGTTTTCTTTCAAAAAAGTATAAAAGTTACTGACAGTGAATGAAGAGAGGTCAACAACTGTATCCTTTATGAAAAAAGGAATGAAAAAATTTAAGTAAAATTAAAAATCATTAACCTCCTTCCTCAGCCCACCGCTCCCGATCCCGCTCAGATCTAGAGGAGTCTCTGCGGTGTTAGCTTTTTGCTGTTGAGAGGAAAAAGCATCCGGTTAATGAAATCTGCCATCTCTCTACGCCCTCCCTGTCTGCATAGCCCAGAGCTGTGTTTTTTCTCTCTCCACCCGTTTTCAGGCTGGCCCTGCCTCCTGGATGAGAGTTAGCGCCTTAATAAAACAGAAGTCCCTTAGAAAGCGAAATATTACAATTCTTTTATTCTAAGAGTTTGTTTTTTTTTCTTCAAAAATTTCCACCGATAATCTCTACGTCTTTACCTTTTTAAAAATGTGTCAAAACCAGTCAATAGTAAAAAGATGTCTTTGAAATTTCCCCGAAACACTATAAGCTAATGTTCTTATTATATATAAAGAATTTGCACGTTTCTTTAACTACATTACATCAATTATTATAAACTATACGACACATTATTTATGAAATATTGATTTATCACAAAACATCGAATTATTCAGTTACGTACATGTCTGTCTGCACAAACAGCCAATCACAGCAAGAGGAGGCCGAGGCTTGTACGAATACCGGTGTGGAAAAAAATAATAAGCGGCAGGGTGGAGCTTTAACGCGCCTCGAACGGACGAACGGGGGCAAGAAGACCCAGATTCTGACATTTTACCAGCATTTTCGGAAATTAAACACACTTTCTGGCTGGGGAAAGGGGCTGTTTGCATCGTATACAGTCCGAGGGAGGACGGCAAGTGGTCTAGGATAGCAGGGAGGTAAGGAAACAAAGTGCAAAACGCCTCGAAAGAAACATTTGGTGAAAACTTTAGTGAAGGGTGGGAAGTTCCTTCCGAAAGGTCTCTCTCACTGCACAGCTTTTTTTTCCAGATACGCAACAAATATACTGTCAGCTTTGGAGGTTTGAAGTGTCTGATGAAGCAAGAAGCGTTATAAATTGCTGTAGCTGTAAAATAGATGAGACGAATGGGAGTAGTCCTGAATATACAGGTAGACATTTTAGATCTCAGCTTTTAACTAAATGTAAACACGGAAGGATAACGTGCATACCTTTCAAAAGTCTTTTGAGACCATGTGATCTGTGCAGGCTTTGGTTTAAAGTGTGTTTTGGACGATTAGTCGCAACATGTATAACTACAGAGTTGGTTATTTCAGCTCCTGAGACTTGTGGCAACTTCTGT
Organism: Ladigesia roloffi; assembly: GCA_037577295.1. Taxonomy (NCBI): domain Eukaryota; kingdom Metazoa; phylum Chordata; class Actinopteri; order Characiformes; family Alestidae; genus Ladigesia; species Ladigesia roloffi. The sequence goes on along the minus strand of JBBKCR010000034.1, from coordinate 3,732,402 downwards.
AGTAACATAGCTAAGTTTTGTACCTCGGCCTGTAACGGTCAACGTGTCTGACGTCGCGTAGCTAACTGGAGAGCTAGACTATATGGACAAATGTATTGGGACGTTTAAGCATTACACCACCAGTAACTTTGATGTAATTCGTACCCCCTTTGCAGCTAGAACAGCTTCCATTCTTCTCAAAGTTCTTTCCACAAGATTTTTGAGTGATTCTATCGATTCTAAGTGATCAATCGTTGAGTTTGTAAAATCGGTCAGTGATAATGAACGGGAAGGCCTTGTTCGCAATTTCTGTTCTAGTTCATCCCAAAAGTGTTGGAACGGTTTAAGGTCTGGGCTCTGTGTAGGACAGTCACGTTCTTTCACATTCAACTCATCCAAATATGACTTTACGGACTTTAACTTGGGCACTGGCGTACAGTCATGTTGGAATAGAAAAGAGCCTTCCCCAAACTGTATCCGCAAGGAATGACGTTGTCCAAATATCTTGGTATGATTCTTTGGAACTAAGGGACCTAGCCCAAAACTTGAAACAGGAATGACCCATTACTTCTGTCCGTATGGTGTGTGTCATACAGACTCTCATTCTTGCCATACGTGCTCATAGAATTGTAGGTTCGTTATCTGTCGGTATGTGTTTTGCACCTTTGTGTATCACATACACCGAATGACTTTTCACAATACTCGTTACACAACATGCAAAAGTCACAATGTGTAATATATATATATATATATATGAGCTCTATGTCCAGAATGATCAAGGCATCATTCAAAGGTTGTAAATTCAAACAGGCATTAAATTGCGCACGCACACAGCAAATATAATTTGCTTTGTAGGATATAATTGCGAATAGAGTGGGACACCCATGAGTAGGCAAAATTGATGTTTCGATGCTGGAACGGTGTAGCTTTTGTGATTTGGAAGAGTATAGCTGTGAGTAGCCTCACTAAAGAACTGGAGATAAATTTGTGATCCAGTACGTGACCTCACTAGTTCTCATGTGGCTGAAGGGCGTTAAATCCTCACACCAATGTACCCAACATAGTATAAACCCGTCCCAGAGGGGCGGTGTCTGTTATTGTCGCAAATGGTGGGGAAACACTCTACATCGATACCGTTGATTTCAGAAGAAATGTTAGAAAGTGTCTACAAACTTTTGGAAATATGTTTTCAAACCAGTGCGGCTTTAGTGCTTAATTTTACATTTGTAGATTAGAGATTTGTGTTCATAAGTATGCAATTACTTCATTGTGCTTGGAATTATGACATTTCACGAATTAAGGGAATCTCTGTTTTAAACACATATAGCTCCCTGGTGTAAACAGGCTTATTGTTCTAGTTCACACGTGAAACTTTTCTCTCTTTGCTTTTTTAAATGTGCTTTCCTGCCTAGGTGTGTGGGAGCTGTGTGACATGTCAGACAGATGATATCTCAGGAAAAGATGCAGCTAGAAAAACTACATTTGGCCAGTTGACTGAGGCAAGAGAATTCTGTTTGGTTTAGTTAGTTTTGTCATTGCTTTTGTACTTTTAGCTTTAGAATATAAAATCTGAATGGGTTCAGGAATGTTTCCTGTTTAATGTCTGTTAAAATGGCTTGGGCATTATATTTGTTAGTAGTGTCACAGTTTATAAGAATTCCTTGGCTGAATGTTAATAGACGTTGCCTCAACGGTGACATGTATGTGGCTAACCAGTGTGGTGTTACTATGAGTGTAAACACTCCAGCAGAAATGTCACTCAGCACACAGCTCTTATTCAACATTAGTGGGAGTGTCAATGAAATATTGCTTTATGACCCAGCTATTAATTTTGTGCAGAATGACCCACATTCTGCAGACAGCAGGCCATGTTTCAGAGTTATCATGCTGACTTGATGGACGTGCCGAGACTCGGGGCGGTTTTAGCCTGAGACGGTCACTGGCTTCTTCCTTCCCCTTTCTTAGGGGGATGAAAGAGCATTCAGTTCAATTATGTCTCGCAGTGCCCCAGACTTCTTGGTTTGAGTTGAACTCATCTGTTGAGAGAACGCCCATTTACATTAGTCAAAGGGTGGTTGGTAAGTTGGAGTCAAGACTAGTTGATCCTTAAATCTGTCTTCATATTGGATCATTTAGAGAGAATTTGTATGAAAATATTTGTATTAATTTGTACACTGGGTGGGTTCACATGGAATGTCATAGTAGATTTTTGATACAGAAGTAAAAATGTCAACACTCATTTATTTTTGTCAACAAGCTTAATTGAGAAACAAGTACAAAAATAAACAGTTTAAATACACACCAACTCTAAATTGTTCACTACTTAAATTTCTTATTTAAATGTCTTCTGCTTTATAAATATATAAAGCATTTATAGAGTAAATTATAATCTGATTATCTTCACCTTATACAAGATATATTATTAATATCTTTTCTCTTCTTAAAAAATAATGCACAGTGGAAACTGTGCCAATTTTTGTCAATATATTATATATCACACATGGAGCATAAAGTGCATTATTGTTTTATCCAGGGCTGCTGTTGCCGTGGCGCAGAATCTACAGTTTGTTTGTACTGATCATTTGGAGTAAATAATGACCACTCAAGGCTTCACTCAATACCGCAGGGTCTGATCAATGAGGCTGGAGGGCGGGATTTAGAGTGGATTGTTGAGTGTGTTGACTGCAGCTTGGTAAACAGCAGTGTTCTGCTCTCGGTGCACATGAACTTGATCCTCTTGGACCTTGTAGGGCACAGAGCCTGTGACACACTTTCTGAGAAGGAGTGTGTAGCCGCTTATTATGATTACCTTTTGATGTGAAGTCTTCTTTCTATGAAACTATTATTCTTTATTTTCTGAGACAAGCTGTTCAGGATGCAGGGTTGTATCTCTTTCCTGTTATTGTTTGGTAACTGTGGAGCAGGTTACTTGTAGTGTGTCATTGTTGGAGAGACACTGTCTTCCCTCCGCCTCACCAAGATTATCACAATCTATTGCACATAAGCAAACAGAAGCACGTGTGCGTGTTTTACTTGCACAGGGACTTATTTGAATGATATTTTGGCAATATTTATTCTTCTTTTTTACAGTAAAAGTGTGGGAAAAGGAATCAATAGTAATGCGAATGATAAAAGGACAGGCCCATTAACCAGCATTTCAATTTTAAAACCCCATTAAAACAAATTCCAGCCACTATAGAAACTCATTTTTTTCTTTTTCATTTAACTTTTTTTACATTGTTGTCTTTTCTTCAACTTCTACAGAACTCCACATATATGTAGCGAGTTAGAGGTGGCAAAAAATGTTGCAAAACACTTTGCATTCTTTTGTGTTTCCATTTGGGTCTCTATTGATCCTATTAACACTCCGAAGTGCAAAAAAAACCCATACATTTTTTTACTGTTAATCAACTTAAAGATTTTTGTGTCAGGATTCCACCCACTAGATTAGTTGGAGATCTGCTAGGTTTATGAGCATGTGCATAACACACCAAGTGCTATGGCTGCAGACAAAGGCAAGTCACCCATGAAGTGTTGTGTTGTTGGCTGCAAAGCAGAACACAAATCCAAACATATTTCATGTGTGTTAACAGTGGAGCATTAGCATGGGATGGGTGGGGCGTGGCCAGCAAAATCTTATTTGCAAAAAAAGCGACAGAGCCCTTAAACGGCTCATTTGGAAAGGGACTGAAACGGTCAAAGATAGAGTTGGTGAGATCTCTTTATTTGAGAGTGATTTTGTTCAAAGAACTACTTGTATAGCCCTATTTTAACTAAAGTGAGTTTGGCATAATATGTCCCCTTTAAGACTTTTGCCACTTATGTCGTCACATTTGTTTATATACATTTATGCGCGCCAGTTATTTTCACTGTAATAATAAATACATTTTATTTATCAGGCTAATGTCAGTAATTGATATTAACCAGTTGCTGGCTCTATACATCGTAACAACACCGACATTTTCAGAGAAATCTAGCCTGTGTCTTGAAAAAGTAATTATATAAAATTTAGTTTCATGATCTGTTTTTGTCGTAGATTTTTTTTAACTGCCAGCTATTACAGCTCATCAACATCTAGTGGTCGGTAATTTTTAAGCTGCCAAACAGCCCAACAGTATACATGTTTTAATGTTCAAATTTATTTTCTGAGGACAAGATTGAATATGAAACTGGCCAGATCTTTCTAAGAATTATATAAACAATTTGAATGCAGCCTGTACCTAAAGCAAGTCCAATTCGGTAAAAAGTGTCTGCCCCCGCCCGCTGCTGCAAGCAACAAGGTTGCCTTTGATGGCGCACTGTGTGGTATTGTAGCAGGATGGTGGAGACTGAAGGCTCTCTTTGTCTGTTTGAGAGGGTCTCAGCAGGCGAATCCTGCTGAGACAAGAGGAGAGAGGTGCAGAACTGGAGGACGACCTGCTCTCCACTCATGGCCCTCACCAGGAGCCCCTACCAGGCACTCCAGATTTCTTGACAGCCAGGCAATGAGGTCAACCTTCATGAGATCTCACAATCATATTGAATTTTTTAGGTTAAAAGGCTTATTTAAAGCCTGTTTCAAATTAATGCCAGTAACAGTTTACATTTGAAGGCTTATTTTCTGTAAATCTACCTTCTATATCTGATTTGCATCCATTTCTAATGGTGTGAAATGTTTGTGCTTTGACCCATATCTCTGAAAATTCTTGAATGGTTCATTCGCAAGCATGATATTTGATATTCACTTAAAAGGATAGAGGGGTTATTGAATGATAATAGATGATTATGGATATTTGTATATGCCTGTACTTTTGTTCACATTTCTATGGTCTAAGCTATCCCATTTGCTCTGGTAACGAGTTCTTGCACTATGTCACATCTATCCGCATTGGCCATAAAATGAAGAGAATTTACTCGTCCCATACACTGCTGCCTCAGTGTGATAAATGTTGATTTTTCTTCTTACTTTGTCAAGTTTAAGACTTTCACTTAATGGAACTCTTTATACTGGGAAGTATGATAAGCTTTTCCATTAGCTTGTTCATCAGTACCACTTCCCGCTGGGTTTCAGAACATTTCCTGAGAAACAGTCTTTCTGGATGTCCCATTTGGAAGCAGCCACACCATGAAACTGAAAACGGCAGCTTACAAATATGGATGTTTTTAACACGTAGACAGACACAGTCAGCATTTGGTTTGATGTTTAGGGCCACGGCAAACTAGTCTAATGTCTACAGTAGGGCCGCATTGAAATTCCATGCGTGACCCTCTGCTCCAGTATTTGATATGATGTAATTTGATGGGAAGCATAAGCTTTGTCAGGTCAACTGATCAATACAAACTTGAAGACTATTTTTGACAGCTGAAATTGACATTTTTATTTGTTTCAGCCTCAGGTGGTACTTGGCGGTACATTTTTTTGTATAAGAACAGATAGGCCGTATGAATTAGGGCTGAAAGATATATCTTTATCGTATCTATATCGAGATATGAACTTTCAAGATATTAATATCGAAAAAAGCAAC